>JAEOAD010002715.1:0-287181 GCA_036365145.1 Orientallactaga sibirica
ATAAGCTCATTGAGATTCTAGGAATCAGTTGCTTTCCTACAAAAGAGAAGGTTGAGTACAGCAAGGATTCAAGCTTTTCACTTGTTAATGTAATCCTAAAAAGATGCATAACTTATAAATTGGCTCTATTTCTAAAGTAGTTTCTTAGAAAACAAATCTTCATTTACCGAACACTGTACTGTATGTGAAATAATCATTAGGTTCTAGGAATCCTTGCTTTCCTACAAGAGGTTGAATTGTAAGTTAAACTTTCCCTAGTTTGGCTGTAATCTAACAAGATGTACAAGTTAGTAGATTCGCCTCATTTCAAGTGATTCTTGAGAAAGCAAACATCTTGTTACAGAACACTGTGCTGTGAAATATGGCTCGTTGGTTCTAAGATCACTTGCTTTCCTACAAAGAAGGTTGAGTGCAGCAGTTTCAAACTTTCCCTAGTTTGTGTAAATCTAACAGTTAGACATCATTTCATTTCTAAAGTTCTGGAGAAACAAACATCTTCATTTCTCATTGTTGGAATCACTTGCTTTCCTACAAAGAAAGGTTGAGTGCAGCAAGTTCAAACTTTCTAGTTTGTGTAATCTAACAAGATGTACAAGTTAGTAGATTCGCCTCTCATTTCTAAAGTAGTTTCTTGAGAAAAACAAACATCTTCATTACATAACATTTTACTGTGTGAAATAAGCTAATTCGGTTCTAGGAATCTTGCTTTCTACAAAGAAGGTTGAGTGCAGCAAGTTCAAACTTTTCCTAGTTTGTGTAATCTAACAAGATGTACAAGTTAGTAGATTCGCCTCATTTCTAAAGTAGTTTCTTGAGAAAACAAACATCTTCATTGCGAACATTGTACTGTGTGAAATAAGCTAATTGGTTCTAGGAATCACTTGCTTTCCTACAAAGAAGGTTGAGTGCAGCAAGTTCAAACTTTCCTAGTTTGTGTAATCTAACAAGATGTACAAGTTAGTAGATTCCTCATTTCTAAAGTAGTTTCTTGAGAAAACAAACATCTTCATTGCGAACATTGTACTGTGTGAAATAAGCTAATTCGGTTCTAGGAATCACTTGCTTTCCTACAAAAGAAGGTTGAGTGCAGCAAGTTCAAACTTTCCCTAGTTTGTGTAATCTAACAAGATGTACAAGTTAGTAGATTCGCCTCATTTCTAAAAGTAGTTTCTTGAGAAAACAAACATCTTCATTGCGAACATTGTACTGTGTGAAATAAGCTAATTCGGTTCTAGGAATCACTTGCTTTCCTACAAAGAAGGTTGAGTGCAGCAAGTTCAAACTTTCCTAGTTTGTGTAATCTAACAAGATGTACAAGTTAGTAGATTTCGCCTCATTTCTAAAGTAGTTTCTTGAGAAAACAAACATCTTCATTGCGAACATTGTACTGTGTGAAATAAGCTAATTCGGTTCTAGGAATCACTTGCTTTCCTACAAAAGAAGGTTGAGTGCAGCAAGTTCAAACTTTCCTAGTTTGTGTAATCTAACAAGATGTACAAGTTAGTAGATTCGCCTCATTTCTAAAGTAGTTTCTTGAGAAAACAAACATCTTCATTGCGAACATTGTACTGTGTGAAATAAGCTCATTCGGTTCTAGGAATCACTTGCTTTCCTACAAAGAAGGTTGAGTGCAGCAAGTTCAAACTTTCCTAGTTTGTGTAATCTAACAAGATGTACAAGTTAGTAGATTCGCCTCATTTCTAAAGTAGTTTCTTGAGAAAACAAACATCTTCATTGCGAACATTGTACTGTGTGAAATAAGCTAATTCGGTTCTAGGAATCACTTGCTTTCCTACAAAGAAGGTTGAGTGCAGCAAGTTCAAACTTTCCTAGTTTGTGTAATCTAACAAGATGTACAAGTTAGTAGATTCGCCTCATTTCTAAAGTAGTTTCTTGAGAAAACAAACATCTTCATTGCCGAACATTGTACTGTGTGAAATAAGCTAATTCGGTTCTAGGAATCACTTGCTTTCCTACAAAGAAGGTTGAGTGCAGCAAGTTCAAACTTTCCTAGTTTGTGTAATCTAACAAGATGTACAAGTTAGTAGATTCGCCTCATTTCTAAAGTAGTTTCTTGAGAAAACAAACATCTTCATTGCGAACATTGTACTGTGTGAAATAAGCTAATTCGGTTCTAGGAATCACTTGCTTTCCTACAAAGAAGGTTGAGTGCAGCAAGTTCAAACTTTCTAGTTTGTGTAATCTAACAAGATGTACAAGTTAGTAGATTCGCCTCATTTCTAAAGTAGTTTCTTGAGAAAACAAACATCTTCATTTGCCGAACATTGTACTGTGTGAAATAAGCTAGTCGGTTCTAGGAATCACTTGCTTTCCTACAAAGAAGGTTGAGTGCAGCAAGTTCAAACTTTCCTAGTTTGTGTAATCTAACAAGATGTACAAGTTAGTAGATTGCCTCATTTCTAAAGTAGTTTCTTGAGAAAACAAACATCTTCATTGCGAACATTGTACTGTGTGAAATAAGCTCATTGGTTCTAGGAATCACTTGCTTTCCTACAAAGAAGGTTGAGTGCAGCAAGTTCAAACTTTCCTAGTTTGTGTAATCTAACAAGATGTACAAGTTAGTAGATTCGCCTCATTTCTAAAGTAGTTTCTTGAGAAAACAAACATCTTCATTGCCGAACATTGTACTGTGTGAAATAAGCTAATTCGGTTCTAGGAATCACTTGCTTTCCTACAAAGAAAGGTTGAGTGCAGCAAGTTCAAACTTTCCCTAGTTTGTGTAATCTAACAAGATGTACAAGTTAGTAGATTAGCCTCATTTCTAAAGTAGTTTCTTGAGAAAACAAACATCTTCATTGCGAACATTGTACTGTGTGAAATAAGCTCATTCGGTTCTAGGAATCACTTTGCTTTCCTACAAAGAAGGTTGAGTGCAGCAAGTTCAAACTTTCCTAGTTTGTGTAATCTAACAAGATGTACAAGTTAGTAGATTCGCCTCATTTCTAAAGTAGTTTCTTGAGAAAACAAACATCTTCATTGCGAACACATTGTACTGTGTGAAATAAGCTAATTCGGTTCTAGGAATCACTTGCTTTCCTACAAAGAAGGTTGAGTGCAGCAAGTTCAAACTTTCCCTAGTTTGTGTAATCTAACAAGATGTACAAGTTAGTAGATTCGCCTCATTTCTAAAGTAGTTTCTTGAGAAAACAAACATCTTCATTTTGAACATTGTACTGTGAAATAAGCTAATTCGGTTCTAGGAATCACTTGCTTTCCTACAAAGAAGGTTGAGTGCAGCAAGTTCAAACTTTCTAGTTTGTGTAATCTAACAAGATGTACAAGTTAGTAGATTCGCCTCATTTCTAAAGTAGTTTCTTGAGAAAACAAACATCTTCATTTTTGAACATTGTACTGTGTGAAATAAAGCTAATTCGGTTCTAGGAATCACTTGCTTTCCTACAAAGAAGGTTGAGTGCAGCAAGTTCAAACTTTCCTAGTTTGTGTAATCTAACAAGATGTACAAGTTAGTAGATTCGCCTCATTTCTAAAGTAGTTTCTTGAAAACAAACATCTTCATTGCGAACATTGTACTGTGTGAAATAAGCTCATTCGGTTCTAGGAATCACTTGCTTTCCTACAAAAGAAGGTTGAGTGCAGCAAGTTCAAACTTTCCTAGTTTGTGTAATCTAACAAGATGTACAAGTTAGTAGATTAGCCTCATTTCTAAAGTAGTTTCTTGAGAAAACAAACATCTTCATTGCCGAACATTGTACTGTGTGAAATAAGCTAATTTGGTTCTAGGAATCACTTGCTTTCCTACAAAGAAGGTTGAGTGCAGCAAGTTCAAACTTTCCTAGTTTGTGTAATCTAACAAGATGTACAAGTTAGTAGATTCGCCTCATTTCTAAAGTAGTTTCTTGAGAAAACAAACATCTTCATTGCGAACATTGTACTGTGTGAAATAAGCTAATTGGTTCTAGGAATCACTTGCTTTCCTACAAAGAAGGTTGAGTGCAGCAAGTTCAAACTTTCCCTAGTTTGTGTAATCTAACAAGATGTACAAGTTAGTAGATTCGCCTCATTTCTAAAGTAGTTTCTTGAGAAAACAAACATCTTCATTGCCGAACATTGTACTGTGTGAAATAAGCTAATTCGGTTCTAGGAATCACTTGCTTTCCTACAAAAGAAGGTTGAGTGCAGCAAGTTCAAACTTTCTAGTTTGTGTAATCTAACAAGATGTACAAGTTAGTAGATTCGCCTCATTTCTAAAAGTAGTTTCTTCTTGAAAACAAACATCTTCATTGCCGAACATTGTACTGTGTGAAATAAGCTAATTCGGTTCTAGGAATCACTTGCTTTCCTACAAGAAAGGTTGAGTGCAGCAAGTTCAAACTTTCCTAGTTTGTGTAATCTAACAAGATGTACAAGTTAGTAGATTCGCCTCATTTCTAAAGTAGTTTCTTGAGAAAACAAACATCTTCATTGCCGAACATTGTACTGTGTGAAATAAGCTAATTCGGTTCTAGGAATCACTTGCTTTCCTACAAAAGAAGGTTGAGTGCAGCAAAGTTCAAAACTTTCCTAGTTTGTGTAATCTAACAAGATGTACAAAGTTAGTAGATTCGCCTCATTTCTAAAGTAGTTTCTGAGAAAACAAACATCTTCATTGCGAACATTTGTACTGTGTGAAATAAGCTAATTCGGTTCTAGGGAATCACTTGCTTTCCTACAAAGAAGGTTGAGTGCAACAGGTTCAAACTTTCCTTGTTTGTGTAATCTAAGAAGATGTACAAGTTAGTAGATTCGCCTCATTTCTAAAAGTAGTTTCTTGAGAAAACAAACATCTTCATTGCGAACATTGTACTGTGAAATAAAGCTCATTCGGTTCTAGGAATCCCTTGCTTTCCCTACAAAGAAGGTTGAGTGCAGCAAGTTCAAACTTTCCTAGTTTGTGTAATCTAACAAGATGTACAAGTTAGTAGATTCAGCCTCATTTTAAGTAGTTTCTTGAAGAAAACAAACATCTTCATTGCCGAACATTGTACTGTGTGAAATAAGCTAATTCGGTTCTAGGAATCACTTGCTTTCCTACAAAGAAGGTTGAGTGCAGCAAGTTCAAACTTTCTAGTTTGTGTAATCTAACAAGATGTACAAGTTAGTACATTCACCTCATTTCTAAAGTAGTTTCTTGAGAAAACAAACATCTTCATTGCGAACATTGTACTGTGAAATAAGCTCATTCGGTTCTAGGAATCACTTGCTTTCCTACAAAGAAGGTTGAGTGCAGCAAGTTCAAACTTTCTAGTTTGTGTAATCTAACAAGATGTACAAGTTAGTAGATTCGCCTCATTTCTAAAGTAGTTTGCCAGAAAACAAACATCTTCATTGCGAACATTGTACTGTGTGAAATAAGCTCTTTCGGTTCTAGGAATCACTTGCTTTCCTACAAAGAACGTTGAGTGCAGCAAGTTGAAACTTTCCTAGTTTGTGTAATCTAACAAGATGTACAAGTTAGTAGATTCGCCTCATTTCTAAAGTAGTTTCTTGAGAAAACAAACATCTTCATTGCCGAACATTCTACTGTGTGAAATAAGCTAATTCGGTTCTAGGAATCACTTGCTTTCCTACAAAGAAGGTTGAGTGCAGCAAGTTCAAACTTTCCTAGTTTGTGTAATCTAACAAGATGTACAAGTTAGTAGATTCGCCTCATTTCTAAAGTAGTTTCTTGAGAAAACAAACATCTTCATTGCCGAACATTGTACTGTGTGAAATAAGCTAATTCGGTTCTAGGAATCACTTGCTTTCTAAAGAAGGTTGAGTGCAGCAAGTTCAAACTTTCCTAGTTTGTGTAATCTAACAAGATGTACAAGTTAGTAGATTCACCTCATTTCTAAAGTAGTTTCTTGAGAAAACAAACATCTTCATTGCGAACATTGTACTGTGTGAAATAAGCTCATTCGGTTAAGGAATCACTTGCTTTCCTACAAAGGGTTGAGTGCAGCAAGTTCAAACTTTCCTAGTTTGTGTAATCTAACAAGATGTACAAGTTAGTAGGTTAGCCTCATTTCTAAAGTAGTTTCTTGAGAAAACAAACATCTTCATTACTTTGAACATTGTACTGTGTGAAATAAGCTCATTCGGTTCTGAATCACCTTTCCTACAAAGAAGGTTGAGTGCAGCAAGTTCAAACTTTCCTAGTTTGTGTAATCTAACAAGATGTACAAGTTAGTAGATTTTCCTCATTTCTAAAGTAGTTTCTTGAGAAAACAAACATCTTCATTGCCGAACATTGTACTGTGTGAAAAAGCTAATTCGGTTCTAGGAATCACTTGCTTTCCTACAAAGAAGGTTGAGTGCAGCAAGTTCAAACTTTCTAGTTTGTGTAATCTAACAAGATGTACAAGTTAGTAGATCTGCCTCATTTCTAAAGTAGTTTCTTGAGAAAACAAACATCTTCATTGCGAACATTGTACTGTGTGAAATAAGCTAATTCGGTTCTAGGAATCACTTGCTTTCCTACAAAGAAGGTTGAGTGCAGCAAGTTCAAACTTTCCTAGTTTGTGTAATCTAACAAGATGTACAAGTTAGTAGATTCGCCTCATTTCTAAAGTAGTTTCTTGAGAAAACAAACATCTTCATTGCCGAACATTGTACTGTGTGAAATAAGCTAATTCGGTTCTAGGAATCACTTGCTTTCCTACAAAGAAGGTTGAGTGCAGCAAGTTCAAACTTTCCTAGTTTGTGTAATCTAACAAGATGTACAAGTTAGTAGATTCGCCTCATTTCTAAAGTAGTTTCTTGAGAAAACAAACATCTTCATTGCGAACATTGTACTGTGTGAAATAAAAACAATTCGGTTCTAGGAATCACTTGCTTTCCTACAAAGAAGGTTGAGTGCAGCAAGTTCAAACTTTCCTAGTTTGTGTAATCTAACAAGATGTACAAGTTAGTAGATTCAACTCATTTCTAAAGTAGTTTCTTGAGAAAACAAACATCTTCATTGCGAACATTGTACTGTGTGAAATAAGCTCATTTGGTTCTAGGAATCACTTGCTTTCCTACAAAGAAGGTTGAGTGCAGCAAGTTCAAACTTTCCTAGTTTGTGTAATCTAACAAGATGTACAAGTTAGTAGATTCGCCTCATTTCTAAAGTAGTTTCTTGAGAAAACAAACATCTTCATTGCGAACATTGTACTGTGTGAAATAAGCTCATTGGTTCTAGGAATCACTTGCTTTCTACAAAAGAAGGTTGAGTGCAGCAAGTTCAAACTTTCTAGTTTGTGTAATCTAACAAGATGTACAAGTTAGTAGATTACACGCCTCATTTCTAAAGTAGTTTCTTGAGAAAACAAACATCTTCATTGCCAACTTTGTACTGTGTGAAATAAAGCTAATTCGGTTCTAGGAATCACTTGCTTTCCTACAAAGAAGGTTAGTGCAGCAAGTTCAAACTTTCCTGTTTGTGTAATCTAACAAGATGTACAAGTTAGTAGATTCGCCTCATTTCTAAAAGTAGTTTCTTGAAAACAAACATCTTCATTGCGAACATTGTACTGTGTGAAATAAGCTCTTTTCGGTTCTAGGAATCACTTGCTTTCCTACAAAGAAGGTTGAGTGCAGCAAGTTCAAACTTTCCTAGTTTGTGTAATCTAACAAGATGTACAAGTTAGTAGATTCGACTCATTTCTAAAAGTAGTTTTCTTGAGAAAACAAACATCTTCATTGCGAGACATTGTACTGTGTGAAATAAGCTAATTCGGTTCTAGGAATCACTTGCTTTCCTACAAAGAAGGTTGAGTGCAGCAAGTTCAAACTTTCCTAGTTTGTGTAATCTAACAAGATGTACAAGTTAGTAGATTCGCCTCTCATTTCTAAAGTAGTTTCTTGAGAAAACAAACATCTTCATTGCCGAACATTGTACTGTGTGAAATAAGCTCATTCGGTTCTAGGAATCCCTTGCTTTCCTACAAAAAGAGGTTAGTACAGCAAGTTCAAACTTTCCTAGTTTGTGTAATCTAACAAGATGTACAAGTTAGTAGATTCGCCTCATTTCTAAAGTAGTTTCTTGAGAAAACAAACATCTTCATTGCCGAACATTGTACTGTGTGAAATAAGCTAATTCGGTTCTAGAATCACTTGCTTTCCTACAAAGAAGGTTGAGTGCAGCAAGTTCAAACTTTCCTAGTTTGTGTAATCTAACAAGATGTACAAGTTAGTAGATTCGCCTCATTTCTAAAGTAGTTTCTTGAGAAAACAAACATCTTCATTGCTGAACATTGTACTGTGTGAAATAAGCTCATTCGGTTCTAGGAATCACTTGCTTTCCTACAAAGAAGGTTGAGTGCAGCAAGTTCAAACTTCCCCATGTTGTATAATCTAACAAGATGTACAAGTTAGTAGATTCGCCTCATTTCTAAAGTAGTTTCTTGAGAAAACAAACATCTTCATTGCCGAACATTGTACTGTGTGAAATAAGCTAATTCGGTTCTAGGAATCACTTGCTTTCCTACAAAGAAGGTTGAGTGCAGCAAGTTCAAACTTTCCTAGTTTGTGTAATCTAACAACATGTACAAGTTAGTAGATTCACGTCATTTCTAAAGTAGTTTCTTGAGAAAACAAACATCTTCATTGCCGAACATTGTACTGTGTGAAATAAGCTCATTCGGTTCTAGGAATCACTTGCTTGCCTAAAGAAGGTTGAGTGCAGCAAGTTCAAACTTTCCTAGTTTGTGTAATCTAACAAGATGTACAAGTTAGTAGATTCGCCTCATTTCTAAAGTAGTTTCTTGAGAAAAAAACAAACATCTTCATTGCGAACATTGTACTGTGTGAAATAAGCTAATTAGGTTCTAGGAATCACTTGCTTTCCTACAAAGAAGGTTGAGTGCAGCAAGTTCAAACTTTCCTAGTTTGTGTAATCTAACAAGATGTACAAGTTAGTAGATTTTCCTCATTTCTAAAGGAGTTTCTTGAAAACAAACATCTTCATTGCACGAACATTGTACTGTGTGTGAAATAAGCTAATTCGGTTCTAGGAATCACTTGCTTTCCTACAAAGAAGGTTGAGTGCAGCAAGTTCAAACTTTGCTAGTTTGTGTAATCTAACAAGATGTACAAGTTAGTAGATTCGCGCCTCATTTCTAAAGTAGTTTCTTGAAAACAAGCATCTTCATTGGCGAACATTGTACTGTGTGAAATAAGCTCATTAGGTTCTAGGAATCACTTGCTTTACTACAAAGAACGTTAGTGCAGCAAAGTTCAAACTTTCCCTGGTTGTGTAATATAACAAGACAATACTAGTTAGTAGATTCACCTCATTTCTAAAGTAGTTTCTTGAAAAAAACATCTTCATTGCGAACATTGTACTGTGTGAAATAAGCTCATTCAGTTCTAGGAATCACTTTTTCCTACAAAAAGAAGGTTGAGTGCAGCAAGTTCAAACTTTCCTAGTTTTATTGTAATCTAACAAGATGTACCAGTTAGTAGATTCGCCTCATTTCTAAAAGTAGTTTCTTGAGAAAACAAACATCTTCATTGCGAACATTGTACTGTGTGAAATAAGCTAATTCGGTTCTAGGAATCACTTGCCACAACAAAGTTAGAGTGCAGCAAGTTCAAACTTTCTAGTTTGTGTAATCTAACAAGATGTACAAGTTAGTAGATTCACCTCATTTTACAAGTAGTTTCTTGAGAAAACAAACATCTTCATTGCCGAACATTGTACTGTGTGAAATAAGCTCATTGGTTCTAGGAATCACTTGCATTCCTACAAAGAAGGTTGAGTGCAGCAAGTTCATTTCATTTCCTAGTTTGTGTAATCTAACAAGATGTACAAGTTAGTAGATTCGCCTCATTTCTAAAGTAGTTTCTTGAGAAAACAAACATCTTCATTTGCTGTGAACATTGTGTGTGAAATAGCTAATTCGGTTTTGGAATCCACTTGCTTTCCCTACAAAGAAGGTTGAGTGCAGCAAGTTCAAACTTTCCTACTTTGTGTAATCTAACAAGATGTACAAGTTAGTAGATTAGCCTCATTTCTAAAGTAGTTTCTTGAGAAAACAAACATCTTCATTGCGAACATTGTACTGTGTGAAATAAAGCTAAGTCGGTTCTAGGAACCACTTGCTTTCCTACAGAGAAGGTTGAGTGCAGCAAGTTCAAACTTTCTAGTTTGTGTAATCTAACAAGATGTACAAGTTAGTAGATTCGCCTCATTTCTAAAAAGTAGTTTCTTGAGAAAACAAACATCTTCATTGCAGAACATTTGTACTGTGTAGAAATAAGCTCTTTGGTTCTAGGAATCACTTGCTTTCCTACAAAGAAGGTTGAGTGCAGCAAGTTCAAACTTTCCTAGTTTGTGTAATCTAACAAGATGTACAAGTTAGTAGATTCGCCTCATTTCTAAAGTAGTTTCTTGAGAAAACAAACATCTTCATTGCCGAACATTGTACTGTGTGTAATAAGCTAATTCGGTTCTAGGAATCACTTGCTTTCCTACAAAAAGGTTGAGGTGCAGCAAGTTCAAACTTTCCCTAGTTTTGTAATCTAACAAGATGTACAAGTTAGTAGATTAGCCTCATTTCTAAGTAGTTTCTTGAAAACAAACATCTTCATTGCCGAACAACATTGTACTGTGTGAAATAAGCTAATTAGGTTCTAGGAGATCACTTGCTTTCCTACAAAGAAGGTTGAGTGCAGCAAAGTTCAAACTTTCTAGTTTTGTGTAAAATCTAACAAGATGTACAAATTAGTAGATTCGCCTCATTTCTAAAGTAGTTTCTTGAAAACAAACATCTTCATTGCCGAACATTGTACTGTGTGAAATAGCTAATTCGGTTCTAGGAATCACGTGCTTTCCTACAAAGAAGGTTGAGTGCAGCAAGTTCAAACTTTCCTAGTTTGTGTAATCTAACAAGATGTACAAGTTAGTAGATTCACCTCATTTCTAAAGTAGTTTCTTGAGAAAACAAACATCTTCATTGCCGAACATTGTACTGTGTGAAATAAGCTCATTCGGTTCTAGGAATCACTTGCTTTCCTACAAAGAAGGTTGAGTGCAGCAAGTTCAAACTTTCGTAGTTTCTGTAATCTAACAAGATGTACAAGTTAGTAGGTTCGCCTCATTTCTAAAGTAGTTTCTTGAGAAAACAAACATCTTCATTGCCGAACATTGTACTGTGTGAAATAAGCACATTCGGTTCTAGGAATCACTTGCTTTCCTACAAAGAAGGTTGAGTGCAGCAAGTTCAAACTTTCCTAGTTTGTGTAATCTAACAAAGATGTACAAGTTAGTAGATTCGCGTCATTTCTAAAGTAGTTTTCATGAGAAAAACAAACATCTTCATTGCGAACATTGTACTGTGAAATAAGCTAATTCAGTTCTAGGAATCACTTGCTTTCTAAAGAAGGTTTAGTGCAGCAAGTTCAAACTTTCTAGTTTGTGTAATCTAACAAGATGTACAAGTTAGTAGATTCGCCTCATTTTCTAAAGTAGTTTCTGGAGAAAACAAACATCTTCATTGCCAGACATTGTACTGTGTGAAATAAGCTAATTAGGTTCCTGGAATCACTTGCTTTCCTACAAAGAAGGTTGAGTGCAGCAAGTTCAAACTTTTTCTAGTTTGTGTAATCTAACAAGATGTACAAGTTAGTAGATTCGCCTCATCTCTAAAAGTAGTTTCTTGAAAAAACAAACATCTTCATTGCAGACATTGTACTGTGTGAAATAAGCTAATTAGGTTCTAGGAATCACTTGCTTTCCTACAAAGAAGGTTGAGTGCAGCAAGTTCAAACTTTCCTGGTTGTGTAATCTAACAAGATGTACAAGTTAGTAGATTAACTCATTTCTAAAGTAGTTTCTTGAGAAAACAAACATCTTCATTGCGAACATTGTACTGTGTGAAATAAGCTAATTCGGTTCTAGGAATCACTTGATTTCCTACAAAGAAGGTTGAGTGAGGCAAGTTCAAACTTTCCTAGTTTTGTGTAATCTAACAAGATGTACAAGTTAGTAGATTCGACTCATTTCTAAAGTAGTTTCTTGAGAAAACAAACATCTATCATTCAAACATTGTACTGTGAAATAAGCTCATTCGGTTCTAGCAATCACTTGCTTTCCTACAAGAAATGTTGAGTGCAGCAAGTTCAAACTTTTCCTAGTTTGTGTAATCTAAACAGATGCCGAACAAGTTAGTAGA
The DNA here is from genome assembly GCA_036365145.1 of Orientallactaga sibirica. Lineage (NCBI taxonomy): Eukaryota > Metazoa > Chordata > Mammalia > Rodentia > Dipodidae > Orientallactaga > Orientallactaga sibirica. The sequence continues at coordinate 12,159 of JAEOAD010002715.1, forward strand.
TTGGGCGTCATTTCTAAAGTAGTTTCTAGAGAAACAGAAACATCTTCATTGCCGAACATTGTACTGTGTGTGAAATAAGCTAATTCGGTTCTAGGAATCACTTGCTTTCCTACAAAGAAGGTTGAGTGCAGCAAGTTCAAACTTTCCTAGTTTGTGTAATCTAACAAGATGTACAAGTTAGTAGATTCGCCTCATTTCTAAAGTAGTTTCTTGAGAAAACAAACATCTTCATTGCTGAACATTGTACTGTGTGAAATAAGCTAATTCGGTTCTAGGAATCACTTGCTTTCCTACAAAGAAGGTTGAGTGCAGCAAGTTCAAATTTTCCTAGTTTGTGTAATCTAACAAGATGTACAAGTTAGGAGATTCGCCTCATTTCTAAAGTAGTTTCTTGAGAAAACAAACATCTTCATACTCAAACATTGTACTGTGAAATAAGCTAATTCGGTTCTAGGAATCCCTTTAATTTCTACAAAGAAGGTTGAGTGCAGCAAGTTCAAACTTTCCTAGTTTGTGTAATCTAACAAGATGTACAAGTTAGTAGATTCGCCTCATTTCTAAAGTAGTTTCTTGAGAAAACAAACATCTTCATTGCTGAACATTGTACTGTGTGAAATAAGCTAATTCGATTCTAGGAATCACTTGCTTTCCTACAAAGAAGGTTGAGTGCAGCAAGTTCAAACTTTCCTAGTTTGTGTAATCTAACAAGATGTACAAGTTAGTAGATTCGCCTCATTTCTAAAGTAGTTTCTTGAGAAAACAAACATCTTCATTGCCGAAACATTGTACTGTGTGAAATAAGCTCATTAGGTTCTAGGAATCACTTGCTTTCCTACAAAGAAGGTTGAGTGCAGCAAGTTCAAACTTTCCTAGTTTGTGTAATCTAACAAGATGTACAAGTTAGTAGATTGGCCTCATTTCTAAAGTAGTTTCTTGAGAAAACAAACATCTTCATTGCCAACATTGTACTGTGTGAAATAAGCTAGTTCGGTTCTAGGAATCACTTGCTTTCCTACAAAGAAGGTTGAGTGCAGCAAGTTCAAACTTTCCAGTTTGTGTAATCTAACAAGATGTACAAGTTAGTAGATTCGCCTCATTTCTAAAGTAGTTTCTTGAGAAAACAAACATCTTCATTGCCGAACATTGTACTGTGTGAAATAAGTTAATTGGTTCTAGGAATCACTTGCTTTCCTACAAAGAAGGTTGAGTGCAGCAAGTTCAAACTTTCCTAGTTTGTGTAATCTAACAAGATGTACAAGTTAGTAGATTCGCCTCATTTCTAAAGTAGTTTCTGAGAAAACAAACATCTTCATTGCCGAACATTGTACTGTGTGAAATAAGCTAATTCGGTTCTAGGAATCACTTGCTTTCCTACAAAGAAGGTTGAGTGCAGCAAGTTCAAACTTTCCTAGTTTGTGTAATCTAACAAGATGTACAAAGTTAGTAGATTGGCCTCATTTCTAAAGTAGTTTCTTTGAGAAAACAAACATCTTCATTGCCCAACATTGTACTGTGTGAAATAAGCTAATCTGTTCTAGGAATCACTTGCTTTCCTACAAAGAAGGTTGAGTGCAGCAAGTTCAAACTTTCCTAGTTTGTGTAATCTAACAAGATGTACAAGTTAGTAGATTCGCCTCATTTCTAAAGTAGTTTCTTGAGAAAACAAACATCTTCATTGCCTAAAGTTGTACTGTGTGAAATAAGCTAATTCGGTTCTAGGAATCACTTGCTTTCCTACAAAGAAGGTTGAGTGCAGCAAGTTCAAACTTTCCTAGTTTGTGTAATCTAACAAGATGTACAAGTTAGTAGATTGCCTCATTTCTAAAGTAGTTTCTTGAGAAAACAAACATCTTCATTTTCTAACATTGTACTGTGTGAAATAAGCTAATGCTTTTCTAGGAATCACTTGCTTTCCTACAAAGAAGGTTGAGTGCAGCAAGTTCAAACTTTCCTAGTTTGTGTAATCTAACAAGATGTACAAGTTAGTAGATTAATCTCATTTCTAAAGTAGTTTCTTGAGAAAACAAACATCTTCATTGCCTAACATTGTACTGTGTGAAATAAGCTAATTCGGTTCTAGGAATCACTTGCTTTCCTACAAAGAAGGTTGAGTGCAGCAAGTTCAAACTTTCCTAGTTTGTGTAATCTAACAAGATGTACAAGTTAGTAGATTCGCCTCATTTCTAAAGTAGTTTCTTTGAGAAAACAAACATCTTCATTGCCGAACATTGTACTGTGTGAAATAAGCTAATTCGGTTCTAGGGAATCACTTGCTTTCCTACAAAGAAGGTTGAGTGCAGCAAGTTCAAACTTTCCTAGTTTGTGTAATCTAACAAGATGTACAAATTAGTAGATTCGCCTCATTTCCAAAGTAGTTTCTTGAGAAAACAAACATCTTCATTGCCTAACATTGTACTGTGTGAAATAAGCTAATTGAGTTTTCTAGGAATCACTTGCTTTCCTACAAAGAAGGTTGAGTGCAGCAAGTTCAAACTTTCCTAGTTTGTGTAATCTAACAAGATGTACAAGTTAGTAGATTCGCCTCATTTCTAAAGTAGTTTGTTGAGAAAAACAAACATCTTCATTGCCTAACATTGTACTGTGTGAAATAAGCTAATTTGTTCTAGGAATCACTTGCTTTCCTACAAAGAAGGTTGAGTGCAGCAAGTTCAAACTTTCCTAGTTTGTGTAATCTAACAAGATGTACAAGTTAGTAGATTTGCCTCATTTCTAAAGTAGTTTCTTGAGAAAACAAACATCTTCATTGCCTAACGTTGTACTGTGTGAAATAAGCTAATTCGGTTCTAGGAATCACTTGCTTTCCTACAAAGAAGGTTGAGTGCAGCAAGTTCAAACTTTCCTAGTTTGTGTAATCTAACAAGATGTACAAGTTAGTAGATTTGCCTCATTTCTAAAGTAGTTTCTTTGAGAAAACAAACATCTTCATTGCCCCAACATTGTACTGTGTGAAATAAGCTAATTCGGTTCTAGGAATCACTTGCTTTCCTACAAAGAAGGTTGAGTGCAGCAAGTTCAAACTTTCCTAGTTTGTGTAATCTAACAAGATGTACTGTTAGTAGATTTGCCTCATTTCTAAAGTAGTTTGTTTGAGAAAACAAACATCTTTATTGCCTAACATTGTACTGTGTGAAATAAGCTAAATTGTTCTAGGAATCACTTGATTTCCTACAAAGAAGGTTGAGTGCAGCAAGTTCAAACTTTCCTAGTTTGTGTAATCTAACAAGATGTACAAGTTAGTAGATTCGCCTCATTTCTAAAGTAGTTTCTTTGAGAAAACAAACATCTTCATTTCTGAACATTGTACTGTGTGAAATAAGTTAATTTGTTCTAGGAATCACTTGCTTTCCTACAAAGATGGTTGAGTGCAGCAAGTTCAAACTTTCCTAGTTTGTGTAATCTAACAAGATGGCAAGTTAGTAGATTCACCTCATTTTTGTAAAGTAGTTTCTTTGAGAAAACAAACATCTTTATTGCCTAACATTGTACTGTGTGAAATAAAGCTCTCTGTTCTAGGAATCACTTGCTTTCCTACAAAGAAGGTTGAGTGCAGCAAGTTCAAACTTTCCTAGTTTGTGTAATCTAACAAGATGCACAAGTTAGTAGATTGGCCTCATTTCTAAAGTAGTTTCTTGAGAAAACAAACATCTTCATTTGCTTAACTTTGTACTGTGTGAAATAAGCTAGTTCAGTTTCAGGGAATCACTTGCTTCCTACAAAGATGGTTGAGTGCAGCAAGTTCAAACTTTCCTAGTTTGTGTAATCTAACAAGATGTACACCCCACTTCCTGTAGATCGCCCATTTCCTAAAGTAGTTTTTGAGAAAACAAACATCTTCAGAGGAGATATTGTCCCACTTCCAACAGTCGAACTGAGTGAGCCACTTCCTGCTCACGGCCCAGAGCCCCTGGGTTTCCAGTCCCCTGGGAGTGATGAGACAGTTTCATCCCTTTGAGCCAGAGCCAGGTGGGCCTGACAATAGTGTTAGTGTCTGGGGTGGATCCCGAGTGAGACAGATTTGTCCCACTTCCTGCTCCCTGGCCAGAGCCCCTGAGCTTGCCATTGCAGCCAGGTGTTTGGGTCTGTGGATCCACTGAGCAAGACATATTTGTCCCACTTCTGGCTCCCGGCCAGAGCCCCGGCGCACCATCACAGGCAGGTGCCCTGGGCCTGTGGAGCCATATCACCTGCCTGAACCTGTGCAGCCACACTGCAGGTCAAGCCCCACCCATTCCCTGTGCCATCACAAGACAGATCCCACTGAGCCAGTGTCTCTGAACTGGTGTGATGCGTGAGATCACAGCAAAAAAGGAAGAGCATGAAAAACCAGATACAAATAAATCAAGCTACACTATCCAGTCCTACAATGGATGTCTCAAGAAGCAAATCATAGAAGAGACATTAGAATCAGAACCCCAAAATGAAGAGACAAGCTATGCAACCCTGGCCAAGCAAATAGCACAACTCTCAGAAAGTCAACAAAGAGCCAATAATTGTATGAATGTTATCCTTGCTAGATTAGACCTAATAGAAAGGAACCAGGAAGGGTTCCAAAAACAGTTAAATGAGCTGAAGGAGAGTGGAAAAAAGAAGTCCTCAATAACCAGATGGCTAAGTTCAATGAAGACATAAAAATGCAAGGATGAACTCCAAGAAGCATTAAGAAGGTCAGAAAATGACGGAAAAGGGAACTAGACAGAGGGATGGAAACTATACATAAAAAACAGTAGAAAATATGAACCAAATTGAACAAACCCAAAACTCTATAGAAGCTCTTAAGAATAGAGTCAGCCAAGTAGAGATAGAAACTCAGAACTGGAAGACAAAACAGAAGAAACAGTTCGTGAGTCCAGAAACTTCAACAAGTTCAAAAATTATTGTGAACAGAACATGAGGGAAATGTGGGATACCCTGAAGCGTCCAAACATTAGGATCATGGGCATACCAGAGGGGGAAGAAACACAGACTAAAGGAATGGAAAGCTTATTCAACAAAAATAATTGAAGAAAACTTTCCCTCTCTCAAGAGAAAATCCCCATCAAGCTACAAGAAGCTACAAGAACTCCAAACAGACTGGACCAAAGGAGAAATTCTCTGAGAGACATTATCTTTAAGACTCTAAACATCAAGCACAAAGAGAAAATCCTAAAAGCAGCCAGGAAAAACAACACATTACATATAAAGGAACCCCATTAGAATTACCTCAGATTTCTCAATGGAAACCCTAAAAGCCAGAAGGGCCTGGAATGGAACACTGCAAACTCTAAGAACCCATGGTTTCCAGCCACAACTACTCTATCCAGCAAAAGTATCCCTCATAATAGATGGTGAAAGAAAAACATTCCATGATAAAACTCATCTCTACAAATATATGAACACAAAGCCAAACCTACAGAAAGTACTTCAGGGAATTCTTCACACAGAAGAAACAAATAACCAATCTCAAGAGCCCTCAAAGGCAGTCCACATTAACCCCTTACCCTCTCAAAAAAAAAACCCCACAATGACCACAACCCACTACAATATGGCTGGTATTAAATCAAACCTCAAACTAATATCTCTGAAACATTAATGGCCTCAATTCACCCATCAAAAGACATAAGCTAACAGGGTGGATCAGAAAACTGGACCTCAATCTGCTGTCTTCAAGAAACCCACCTCACCACTAAAGACAGACACCTCCTTAGGGTGAAAGGGTGGAAAATGATATTCCAAGCAAACACAAACACAAAAAAGCAGGCATAGCTATACTTGTGTCAGATAAAATAGACTTCAAACCAAAATTAACCAAAAAGACAAAGAAGGCCACTTCTTACTTATCAAGGAACAATCCAACAAGAGGACATCACAATCATCAATATTTATGCACCAAACACAGGTGCACCACAATTCATAAAGCAAAATCTACTTGGCAACAAACGGAAATAAACACCAACACCATCATAGTCGGGGACTTCAATACTCCACTATCAACAATGGATAGATCATCCAAACAGACAATTAATAGAGAAGTAAGAGAGCTCAACAACACCATAGAGCAACTAGACCTAACAGACGTATATAGAACATTCCACCCAAAATCTACAGATTACACATTCTTCTCAGCAGCACATGGAACCTTCTCTAAAATAGATCATGTACTAGGCCACAAAGCCTGCCTCCACACTTTCAAGAAATTGATGTAATTTCCTGCATGATATCAGACCACAATGCTGTAATGCTAGAAATTAACAACAAAAAGTACACCAGGAATCCCTCTACCTCCTGGAAATTGAACAACACACTTTTTAAACAACAAATGGGTTGTGGATGAAATAAAGAATGAAATTGCAAAATTTCTAGAACTCAATGACAATGAGAACACATCATACCAAAACTTGTGGGACACAATGAAGGCAGTCCTTAGGGGAAAAAATCATAGCACTAAATGCCATCATAAGAAAAATAGAAAGATCCCAAATCAATAACCTGACCATTCACCTAAAAAGCATTGGAAAGGCTAGAAGAAGCTAACCCAAAAATTTCCAGACGGAAAGAAATAATTAAAATCAGAGCAGAAATTAATGAATTGAAACTAAGAGGACAATTAAGAAAATTGATGAAACAAAGAGCTGGTTCTTTGAAAAATTAACAAGATTGATACACCCCTGGCCAATATGATCAAGCAGAAAAAGAAACACTTCAAATCAACAAAATCAGAAAGGAAAAAGGAGAGATCACAACAGACATGAGCGAAATAGGAAGAGTTATTAGGACTTATTTTAAAAACCTCTACTCCATAAAACAGGAAAATATGGAGAAATGGATGAATTTCTAGACACATACCACCTACCAAAGCTAAGCCCAGAGCAGATTAATTTCCTAAACAAACCCATCACACCCTTCGAGATAGAAGAGGTAATCAAACACCTCCCCAAAAGAAGAGTCCAGGACCAGATGGTTTCTCAGCAGAATTCTACCAAACCTTCATGGAAGAACTGAAACCAATTCTTCTCAAACTCTGCCACACAATAGGAGAACAGGGAGAGATCCCTAACTCTTTTTATGAAGCTAGTATCACCCTAATTCCAAAACCAGGAAGGGACGCCACAAGAAAGGAAAATTATAGGCCCATTTCTCTCATGAACATAGATGCAAAGATCCTGAACAAAATTCTTGCAAACCGAATTCAACAGTACATCAAAAGCATTATCCACCTTGATCAAGTAGGCTTCATCCCTGGACGCAGGGGTGGTTCAACATACGGAAATCTGTCAATGTAATACACCACATAAACAAGCTGAAACACAAAAACCACATGGTCATTTTGATAGATGCAGAAAAGGCCTTTGACAAAATACAACATCACTTCATGATCAAAACATTGGAGAGAATAGGTATGGGCGGCCCTTATCTCAACATAATAAAGGCTATATATAAAGCACCTAAAGCCCAAGTAATTCTTAATGGGGAGAGGCTGAAGGAATTCCCATTGAGGTCAGGAACAAGGCAGGGGTGTCCACTCACCTCTGCTCTTCAACATAGTGCTAGAAGTATTAGCTCAAGCAATAAGACAGGAGAAAGAAATCAAAGGGATACAAATTTTAAAGGAAGAAGTTAAGTTAGCCCTATTCGCAGATGACATGATTCTATACATAAGTGACCGAGAACTTCCATCCCAAAACTCTTAAAGGTGATTAGCGCCTTCAGCAAAGTAGCAGGATACAAAATCAATGCACAGAAATCAGTAGCCTTTTTGTATGCAAAGGACAAAGGGACAGAAAAAGAAATAACTAACATCGTCCCATTTTCAATTGCAACAAAGAAAATAAAATACCTTGGAATAACATTAACTAAGGAAGTGAAAGACCTATACAATGAAAACATAAAAACTCTCAAAAAGGAAATTGAGGAGGTCCTACAAAAATGGAAAGACCTCCCATGCTCCTGGATTGGTAGAATTAACATTGTGAAAATGGCAATTTTACCAAAAGCACTTTATAGATTCAATGCAATGCCGAGAAAAAATCCCAACTTCCTTCTTCAATGAGATAGTAAAAAAAGTATCTCAAAATTCATATGGAAAGGCAGAAGGCCTCGGATATCCAAGCTCATCCTCAGCAAAAGAAACACCTCTGGAGGCATCACCATACCTGATCTAAAGTTATACTACAAAGCCATTGTAATAAAAACAACCTGGTACTGGCACAAAAACAGGAATATAGACCAATGGAACAGAATTGAAGACCCAGACTTTGGGTCAAGAAACTATAGCTACTTGATATTTGACAAAGGCCCTAGCAATGTAGAATGGAAAGGACAGCATCTTCAACAAATGGTGCTGGACAAACTGGACAACCATATGTAGGAAAATGAAACTCGACATACACATCTCTCCATGCACAAAAATTAAGTCCAAATGGATAAAAGACCTTAATATAAAACCAGAAACTCTGCTACTACTGGAAGAAAAAATAGGAGGAACCTTCCATGATATAGGAGTGGGAAAGATTTCCTGAACAAAACCTCAGCAGCTCAGGAAATTAAACAATCACTCAACCATTGGGATCTCATGAAGCTGAAAAGCTTTTTCACTGACAAAAATATAATAACCAAAGCCAGCAGAATACCCACAGAATGGGAGAAAATTTTCACCAGCTATACAACTGACAAAGGCCTAATTTCTAGAATCTACAAAGAACTCCAAAACCTAAACAATAAATCACCAATCAACCCACTCATTAAAGTGGGGCAGAGAACTGCACAGGGAGTTCTCAGAGGAAGAAATACAAATAGCAAACACACATTTAAGAAAATGTTCAACATCCCTAATCATCAGGGAAATGCAAATTAAAACAACAATGAGATTCCACCTTACCCCAGTAAGGATGGCTAACATTAAAAAAACAGTGAAAACAAATGCTGGCGAGGCTGTGGAGAAATAGGAACAAGTCTTCACTGTTGATATGTAAAACTACTTTTTTGATTAAGGTCACGTCTAGAAGATGTAGACTGTTACTAGAAAATTTTCAGTACCTGGGATGGAACTCCTTCCAGTGAGATGTTGGCCAAGGAGGTCCCGGTAGCCTCCAAAACATTAAGGCTTTTGCCAAAGCCCTTGGTTTCCCTAGAGAAATAGATAGTAAGACCCTATTGCTGAAGACATCTCATGCCTGAGAGGCAAGGACACTGAGAAAGCAAGCTGGTGCTGAGCAGAAAACCTTCTCCTGTAGACCAGCCAACTGAAAGCTGGAAAGCTGCACTGCACGCAGCGTATGGGAGACAGAAGCCATCAACAGTGAAAATAGTGGATGCTGAATATTCAAGCTTGGCCAGACAGGCCCAATGACTGAACGGGTGCAATAGTGGCGTGTCTACTCTTGGGGTAACCAACTGCTCCATAATTGACTGAAGGCCCTCTCACGGGAGGGAATACATACCCGGTACTGAAAACCTAAGTAAAAGTCTATGGTAGGTGAGGTCATGAGCCTTGGGGGTATAAGCCTGCTCATGTCTGACTAAATGTATATATTATTCCCACAAGCTGCCCTGGGGACACTACACTAAATGTTCATGTCCACATATTAACGCTTATTCTCACTTCTGGCTAGAGAAGCTTCTCTTTTCAGATGGTGATGACCACTGGGATGACACAAAAGGCAACATAGTGCTGAGAAGAAGGGATGGAGGAGTGCCCAGCACTGAAACACCTCTGTCACATCCTCCAGTGGCTCAGGGACCATTGTGGAAGAGGGGGCGGATAGAATGGAAGAGCCAAAGGAAGGATATGACCTCTTATCATGCAGCTGCCCAGACAGAAATTGGCCTCGATATCCATGATCTTGCAGTGCCTAGCAATACCTTTGCAAGACCTCAAAATAGAAGAGAAAGATGATGTCATCAAATTAGAGAGAGACTAATGGAGAAAGGGAGGGATATGATGGAGACTGGAGTTCTAAAGTGGAATGGGGAGGGAGGGAAATATCAGGTGGGGTTTTTTGGTATGTAAGATTAAAATCAATAACATTCAGTGGAATGGAACTCATTGCTGAACTGGGAAATAAGTCAAAGCCATGTACAAAAATGAGCTCAGTCTCCAAGATCTAGAGGCCACCAAATGTGGGCCCAAAAGAAGAGAGCCAATGTCAGATAAAGTGACCCTCCAAAACATATATGGTAATCCCTTCTATCTAGTACTAACTTCTCCAAACGTTGGAGAATTTGCTTATCTCAGTTTTCAGGTGGACAAGTCTAGAACCTGAAGGGGAGGATCAGCTAAAAACACCTCACCAGCTGAAACCATACAACTTGCAGGGGAAGGGCAAGAATACAAGCTGCTCAAGGCTCACAACACCAGAAAAAGGCTGAAGGAGATAAACACAGAGAACATCCAACTGGCCAATATTAGCCAGATATCCAGAGGAACAGATTGCTCCCAACTGGGAAATAAGTCAAAGCAGAACTAAAAATGAGCTTGTTCCCTCCAAAACATATGGTTATCCCCAGAACTCTAGTACTAACTTCTCTCTCCGTTGGAGAATTTGCTTATCACTTTTCAGGTGGACAATGAACCTGAAAGGAGGATCAGCTAACCACACCTCACCAGCTGAAAACCATAGAAAAACGGGGAAGGGCAAAATACAACGCTCAAGGCGATCACAACACCAGAAAAAGGCTGGAGATAAATACAGAGAACATCCAACTCCAGTCATTAGCCAGATATTTATTTTTACACAGAGGCTCCCAAAACCTCATCAAGGAAGCAGAACTAAAATGACCCCAATGTGGCTCAGGGAAACTCGTGGAAGAGTATAAAAGAAAAAAAAGAGTCACAAGTTGGGGCATTATGCACAGAGACTGGGGCCTATCTTCCAGAACTCTTGAGCAAACTCACAATGCATGATAAACATTCCACATTGATGAGGGCCCCTTTGAAAGTGGGAGGAAAGGGAGGATGACAATGGAACCAATACAATGAAGAAAAAATCAGAATAATATCAATAAAAATATATATTGATAAAAAAGAGGTACAATTTAGTGGATTCGTGTCTTTTCTAAAGTGGTTTCTTTAGAAAACAAACATCTTCAGTACTGAGCACTGTATTGTGTGAAATAAGTTAATTAGGTTCTAGGAATCAGTTTTCCTTTCTACAAAGATGGTTGAGTGCAGCAAGTTCAAACTTTCCATGTTAATGTAATCTCAAAAGATGGCCAAGTTAGCAGATTCACCTCATTTGTAAGGTAGTTTGTTGAGAAAATTAACATCTTTATTGCCTTTAACATTGTACTGTGTGAAATAAGCTCATTTGGTTCTAGGAATCACTTGCTTTCCTACAAAGAAGGTTGAGTGCAGCAAGTTCAAACTTTCCTTGTTAATGTAATCTAAAAAGATGCACAATTTATTAGATTGGCCTCATTTCTAAACTAGTTTCTTTAGAAAAGAAACATCTTCACTATGAACACTGTACTGTGTGAAAGGCGTGGAGTTCTGCTTCTAGGAATCAGTTTAATTTACGAAGAAGGTTGAGTGCAGCAAGTTCAAACTTTCCTAGTTTGTGTAATCTAACAAGATGTACAAGTTAGTGCATCAAATTGCATTTCTAAAGTAGTTTCTTTAGAAAAGAAACATCATCAGTTCTCAACACTGTAGTGTGTGAAATAAGTGAATTCCTACTCGGAATCAGTTTAATTTCTACAAAGATGGTTGAGTGCAGCAAGTTCAAACTTTCCTTGTTAATGTAATCTAAAAGATGCACAACTTAGTAGATTGGCCTCATTTCTAAAGTAGTTTCTTTAGAAAAGAAACATCTTCAGTTCGAACACTGTACTGAGTCAAATAAGTGAGCCCTAGTAGGAATCAGTTTAATTTCTATGAAGACGGTTGAGTGCAGCAAGTTCAAACTTTCCTTGTTAATGTAATCTCAAAAGATGGCCCAGTTGGTAGATTCGCTTCATTTGTAAAGTAGTTTGTTTAAAAACAAACATCTTCATTGCCAAACATTGTACTGTGTGAAATAAGCTCATTCGGTTCTAGGAATCAGTTGCTTTCCTACAAAGAATGCTGAGTGCAGCAATTTCATACTCTCCATGTTAATGTAATCTGAAAAGATGCACAACTTAGTAAATTGGCCTCATTTCTAAAGTAGTTTGTTTAGAAAACAAACATCTTCATTACCAAAAACTGTACTATGTGAAATGAGCTAGTTAGGTTCTAGGAATCACTTGCTTTCCTTCCGAAGAAGGTTGAGTGCAGCAAGTTCAAACTTTCCTTGTTAATGTAATCTAAAAATGCACAACTTAGTAGATTGGCCTCATTTCTAAAGTAGTTTCTTTAGAGAAGAAACATCTTCATGGCCGAACACTACTGTGTGAAACAAGTGAATTCGCTTCTAGGAATCAGTTTAATTAATACGAAGATGGTTGAGTGCAGCACGTTAAAACTTTCCTTGTTAATGTAATGTAAAAAGATGCACAATTTATTAGATTGGCCTCATTTCTAAAGTAGTTTCTTTAGAAAAGAAACATCTTCAGTACCGAACACTATACTGTGTGAAATAAGCAGGCAAGCAGGCTTCTAGGAATCAGTTTAATTTCTACGAAGATGGTTGAGTGCAGAAAGTTCAAACTTTCCTTGTTATTGTAATCTAAAAAGATGGCCAAGTTAGCAGATACACCTCATTTGTAAGGTAGTTTGTTTAGAAAAGTAATATCTTTATTGCGAACATTGTACTCTGTGAAATAAGCTCATTCGGTTCTAGGAATCACTTGCTTTCCTCCAAAGAAGGTTCAGTGCAGCAAGTTCAATCGTTCCTTGTTAATGTAATCTAAAAAAGATGCACAACTTAGTAGATTGGCCTCATTTCGAAAGTAGTTTCTTTAGAAAGAAACATCTTCAGTACTGAACACTGTACTGTGTGAAATAAGTTAATTCGTTTCTAGGAATCAGTTTAATTTCTACGAAGATGGTTGAATGCAGCTAGTTCAAACTTTCCTTGTTAATGTAATCTCAAAGGATGACCAAGTTAGTAGATTCGCTTCATTTGTAAAGTAGTTTGTTGAAAACAAACATCTTCATTGCCAAACATTGTACTGTGTGAAAAAAGCTCATTCGGTTCTAGGAATCAGTTGCTTTCCTACAAAGGAGGTTGAGTGCAGCAAGTTCAAACTTTCCTTGTTAATGTAATCTAAAACGATGCACAACTTAGTAAATTGGCCTCATTTCTAAAGTAGTTTGTTTAGAAAACAAACATCTTTATTGAAAACTGTACTATGTGAAATGAGCTAGTTCGGTTCTAGGAATCACTTGATTTCCCTAACGAAGAAGGTTGACTGCAGCAACTTCAAACTTTCCTAGTTTGTGTAATCTAACAAGATGTACAAGTTAGTGGATTCGCGTCTTTTCTAAAGTGGTTTCTTTAGAAAACAAACATCTTCTGTTCTGAGCACTGTACTGTGTGAAATAAGTTATTCGGTTCTAGGACTCAGTTTCCTTTCTACCAAGATGGTTGAGTGCAGCAAGTTCAAACTTTCCTTGTTAATGTAATCTAAAAGATGGCCAAGTTAGCAGATTCACCTCATTTGTAAGGTAGTTTCTTGAGAAAATTAACATCTTTATTTGCGAACATTGTACTGTGTGAAATAAGCTCATTCGGTTCTAGGAATCACTTGCTTTCCTACAAAGAAAGTTGAGTGCAGCAAGTTCAAACTTTCCTTGGTAATGTAATGTAAAAAGATGCACAACTTAGTAGATTGGCCTCATTTCTAAAGTAGTTTCTTTAGAAAAAAACATCTTCATTACGAAAACTGTACTATGTGAAATGAGCTAGTTCAGTTCTAGGAATCACTTGCTTTCCTACGAAGATGGTTGAGTGCAGCAAGTTCAAACTTTCCTAGTTTGTGTAATCTAAGAAGAGGTACACGTTAGTTTCGTCCCACTTCCTGCTCCCCGGCCAGAGCCCCTGGGCACGCCAATACAGTTAGGCGCCGGGTCCACAGAGTGAGACAGTTTCGTCCCACTTCCTGCTCCCGGCCAGAGCCCCTGGACACGCCAATACAGTTAGGCGCCTGGGTCCCAGAGTGAGATAGTTTCGTCCCACTTCCTGCTCCCGGCCAGAGCCCTGGGTGCGCCAATACAGTTAGGCGCCTGGGTCCCCAGAGTGAGACAGTTTCATCCCACTTCCTGATCCCGGCCAGAACCCCGGGGCCTGACAATAGTTAGGTGTCTGGGGCTGTGGATCCAACGAGTGAGACAGATTTGTCCCACTTCCTGCTCCCTGGCCAGAGCCCCTGAGCTTGCCATTGCAGCCAGGTGTTTGGGTCTGTGGATCCACTGAGCAAGACATATTTGTCCCACTTCTGGCTCCCCGGCCAGAGCCCAGCGCACCATCACAGGCAGGTGCCCTGGGCCTGTGGAGCCATATCACCTGCCTGGAACCTGTGCAGCCACACTGCAGGTCAAGCCCCACCCATTCCCTGTGCCATCACAAGACAGATCCCACTGAGCCAGTGTCTCTGAACTGGTGTGATCGTAGATCACAGCAAAAAGGAAGAGCATGAAAAACCAGATACAAATAAATCAAGCTACACTATCCAGTCCTACAATGGATGTCTCAAAGCAAATCATAGAAGAGACATTAGAATCAGAACCCCAAAATGAAGAGACAAGCTATGCAACCCTGGCCAAGCAAATAGCACAACTCTCAGAAAGTCAACAAAGAGCCAATAATTGTATGAATGTTATCCTTGCTAGATTAGACCTAATAGAAAGGAACCAGGAAGGGTTCCAAAAACAGTTAAATGAGCTGAAGGAGAGTGAAAAAAGAAGTCCTCAATAACCAGATGGCTAAGTTCAATGAAGACATAAAAAATGCAAGGATGAACTCCAAGAAGCATTAAGAAGGTCAGAAAATGACGTGAAAAGGGAACTAGACAGAGGGATGGAAACTATACATAAAAAAACAGTAGAAAATATGAACCAAATTGAACAAACCCAAAACTCTATAGAAGCTCTTAAGAATAGAGTCAGCCAAGTAGAGGATAGAAACTCAGAACTGGAAGACAAAACAGAAGAAACAGTTCGTGAGTCCAGAAACTTCAACAAGTTCAAAAATTATTGTGAACAGAACATGAGGGAAATGTGGGATACCCTGAAGCGTCCAAACATTAGGATCATGGGCATACCAGAGGGGGAAGAAACACAGACTAAAGGAATGGAAAGCTTATTCAACAAAATAATTGAAGAAAACTTTCCCACTCTCTCAAGAGAAAATCCCATCAAGTTACAAGAAGCTACAAGAACTCCAAACAGACTGGACCAAAGGAGAAATTCTCCAAGACACATTATCTTTAAGACTCTAAACATCAAGCACAAAGAGAAAATCCTAAAAGCAGCCAGGGAAAAACAACACATTACATATAAAGGGAACCCCATTAGAATTACCTCAGATTTCTCAATGGAAACCCTAAAAGCCAGAAGGGCCTGGAATGGAACACTGCAAACTCTAAGAACCCATGGTTTCCAGCCACAACTACTCTACCCAGCAAAAGTATCCCTCATAATAGATGGTGAAAGAAAAACATTCCATGATAAAACTCATCTCTACAAATATATATGAACACAAAGCCAAACCTACAGAAAGTACTTCAGGGAATTCTTCACACAGAAGAAACAAATAACCAATCTCAAGAGCCCTCAAGAAGCAGTCCACATTAACCCCTTACCCCTCAAAAAAAAAAAAAAAAAAACAATGACCACAACCCACTACAATATGGCTGGTATTAAATCAAACCTCAAACTAATATCTCTGAACATTAATGGCCTCAATTCACCCATCAAAAGACATAAGCTAACAGGGTGGATCAGAAAACTGGACCCCTCAATCTGCTGTCTTCAAGAAACCCACCTCACCACTAAAGACAGACACCTCCTTAGGGTGAAAGGGTGGAAAATGATATTCCAAGCAAACACAAACACAAAAAAAAAAGCAGGCATAGCTATACTTATGTCAGATAAAATAGACTTCAAACCAAAATTAACCAAAAAGACAAAGAAGGCCACTTCTTACTTATCAAGGGAACAATCCAACAAGAGGACATCACAATCATCAATATTTATGCACCAAACACAGGTGCACCACAATTCATAAAGCAAAATCTACTTGGCAACAAAACGGAAATAAACACCAACACCATCATAGTCGGGGACTTCAATACTCCACTATCAACAATGGATAGATCATCCAAACAGACAATTAATAGAGAAGTAAGAGAGCTCAACAACACCATAGAGCAACTAGACCTAACAGACGTATATAGAACATTCCACCCAAAATCTACAGATTACACATTCTTCTCAGCAGCACATGGAACCTTCTCTAAAATAGATCATGTACTAGGCCACAAAGCCTGCCTCCACACTTTCAAGAAAATTGATGTAATTTCCTGCATGATATCAGACCACAATGCTGTAATGCTAGAAATTAACAACAAAAAGTACACCAGGAATCCCTCTACCTCCTGGAAATTGAACAACACACTTTTAAACAACAAATGGGTTGTGGATGAAATAAAGAATGAAATTGCAAAATTTCTAGAACTCAATGACAATGAGAACACATCATACCAAAACTTGTGGGACACAATGAAGGCAGTCCTTAGGGGAAAAATCATAGCACTAAATGCCATCATAAGAAAAATAGAAAGATCCCAAATCAATAACCTGACCATTCACCTAAAAGCATTGGAAAGGCTAGAAGAAGCCAACCCAAAAATTTCCAGACGGAAAGAAATAATTAAAATCAGAGCAGAAATTAATGAATTGGAAACTAAGAGGACAATTAAGAAAATTGTGAAACAAAGAGCTGGTTCTTCCAAAAAATTAACAAGATTGATACACCCCTGGCCAATATGATCAAGCAGAAAAAGAAACACTTCAAATCAACAAAATCAGAAAGGAAAAGGGAGAGATCACAACAGACATGAGCGAAATAGGAAGAGTTATTAGGACTTATTTTAAAACCTCTACTCCATAAAACAGGAAAATATGGAGGAAATGGATGAATTTCTAGACACATACCACCTACCAAAGCTAAGCCCAGAGCAGATTAATTTCCTAAACAAACCCATCACACCCTTCGAGATAGAAGAGGTAATCAAACACCTCCCAAAAAGAAGAGTCCAGGACCAGATGGTTTCTCAGCAGAATTCTACCAAACCTTCATGGAAGAACTGAAACCAATTCTTCTCAAACTCTGCCACACAATAGGAGAACAGGGAGAGATCCCTAACTCTTTTTATGAAGCTAGTATCACCCTAATTCCAAAACCAGGAAGGACATACAAGAAAGGAAAATTATAGGCCCATTTCTCTCATGAACATAGATGCAAAGATCCTGAACAAAATTCTTGCAAACCCAAATTCAACAGTACATCAAAAGCATTATCCACCTTGATCAAGTAGGCTTCATCCCTGGAGCAGGGGTGGTTCAACATACGGAAATCTGTCAATGTAATACACCACATAAACAAGCTGAAACACAAAAACCACATGGTCATTTCGATAGATGCAGAAAAGGCCTTTGACAAAATACAACATCACTTCATGATCAAAACATTGGAGAGAATAGGTATGGGCGGCCCTTTATCTCAACATAATAAAGGCTATATATAAAGCACCTAAAGCCCAAGTAATTCTTAATGGGAGAGGCTGAAGGAATTCCCATTGAGGTCAGGAACAAGGCAGGGGTGTCCACTCTCACCTCTGCTCTTCAACATAGTGCTAGAAGTATTAGCTCAAGCAATAAGACAGGAGAAAGAAATCAAAGGGATACAAATTTTAAAGGAAGAAGTTAAGTTAGCCCTATTTGCAGATGACATGATTCTATACATAAGTGACCGAGAACTTCCATCCCAAAACTCTTAAAGGTGATTAGCGCCTTCAGCAAAGTAGCAGGATACAAAATCAATGCACAGAAATCAGTAGCCTTTTTGTATGCAAAGGACAAAGGGACAGAAAAAGAAATAACTAACATCGTCCCATTTTCAATTGCAACAAAGAAAATAAAATACCTTGGAATAACATTAACTAAGGAAGTGAAAGACCTATACAATGAAAACATAAAAACTCTCAAAAGCTGAAATTGAGGAGGTCCTACAAAAATGGAAAGACCTCCCATGCTCCTGGATTGGTAGAATTAACATTGTGAAAATGGCAATTTTACCAAAAGCACTTTATAGATTCAATGCAATGCCGATAAAAATCCCAACTTCCTTCTTCAATGAGATAGAAAAAGTATCTCAAAATTCATATGGAAAGGCAGAAGGCCTCGGATATCCAAGCTCATCCTCAGCAAAGAAACACCTCTGGAGGCATCACCATACCTGATCTAAAGTTATACTACAAAGCCATTGTAATAAAAACAACCTGGTACTGGCACAAAAACAGGAATATAGACCAATGGAACAGAATTGAAGACCCAGACTTTGGGTCAAGAAACTATAGCTACTTGATATTTGACAAAGGCCCTAGCAATGTAGAATGGAAAAAGGACAGCATCTTCAACAAATGGTGCTGGACAAACTGGACAACCATATGTAGGAAAATGAAACTCGACATACACATCTCTCCATGCACAAAAATTAAGTCCAAATGGATAAAAGACCTTAATATAAAACCAGAAACTCTGCTACTACTGGAAGAAAAAATAGGAGGAACCTTCCATGATATAGGAGTGGGGAAAAGATTTCCTGAACAAAACCTCAGCAGCTCAGGAAATTAAACAATCACTCAACCATTGGGATCTCATGAAGCTGAAAAGCTTTTTCACTGACAAAAATATAATAACCAAAGCCAGCAGAATACCCACAGAATGGGAGAAAATTTTCACCAGCTATACAACTGACAAAGGCCTAATTTCTAGAATCTACAAAGAACTCCAAAACCTAAACAATAAATCACCAATCAACCCACTCACAAAGTGGGGCAGAGAACTGCACAGGGAGTTCTCAGAGGAAGAAATACAAATAGCAAACACACATTTAAGAAAATGTTCAACATCCCTAATCATCAGGGAAATGCAAATTAAAACAACAATGAGATTCCACCTTACCCCAGTAAGGATGGCTAACATTAAAAAAACAGTGAAAACAAATGCTGGGAGGCTGTGGAGAAATAGGAACAAGTCTTCACTGTTGGTGGGAATGTAAAATGGTTCAACCACTATGGACAGCTATATGGAGACTATTGAAAAGGATGGCCATAGACTTACCAGTGGATCCAGTTATTCCCTTATTGGGCATTTACCCTAAAGGTCCCAAGCCTCAGATCAGAAACATTTGCTCAACCATGTTTATAGCTGCTCAATTCATAATAGCAAAGAGCTGGAATCAACCCAGGTGTCCATCACTAGATGAATGGATAACAAAGATGTGGTATATCTATACTATGGAATTCTACGTAGCAGTAAGGAAAGATGAAATAAGGAAATTTGAAAAAAATGGTCAAACATGGAACAGATCATCCTCAGTGAGCTCACCCAAGCACAAAAGATAATCGTCGCATGGTCTCATTTATCTGTCGCCCTAACCGGATTCCACGTGACATGTGGCCAAACCTAATAAACACTCTGAGGATGAGACAAGAAGGAGGGTGGTACAGGGAGGGGAATGGCCTAAGCGAGGCCATGGGAAGAGAATGCATACAAAAAGGGCAGGGGGAGGGACAATCTAAACTCAAGATATTATCAATAAGACATATATAAAACTACTTTTTTGATTAAGGTCACGTCTAGAAGATGTAGACTGTTACTAGAAAATTTTCAGTACCTGGGATGGAACTCCTTCCAGTGAGATGTTGGCCAAGGAGGTCCCGGTAGCCTCCAAAACATTAAGGCTTTTGCCAAAGCCCTTGGTTTCCCTAGAGAAATAGATAGTAAGACCCTATTGCTGAAGACATCTCATGCCTGAGAGGCAAGGACACTGAGAAAGCAAGCTGGTGCTGAGCAGAAAACCTTCTCCTGTAGACCAGCCAACTGAAAGCTGGAAAAAGCTGCACTGCACGCAGCGTATGGGAGACAGAAGCCATCAACAGTGAAAATAGTGGATGCTGAATATTCAAGCTTGGGCCAGACAGGCCCAATGACTGAACAGGTGCAATAGTGGCGTGTCTACTCTTGGGGTAACCAACTGCTCCATAATTGGACTGAAGGCCCTCTCTACGGGAGGGAATACATACCAGTACTGAAAAACCTAAGTAAAAAGTCTATGGTAGGTGAGGTCATGAGCCTTGGGGGTATAAGCCTGCTCATGTCTGACTAAATGTATATATTATTCCCACCAAGCTGCCCTGGGGACACTACACTAAATGTTCATGTCCACATATTAACGCTATTCTCACTTCTGGCTAGAGAAGCTTCTCTTTTCAGATGGTGATGACCACTGGGACGACACAAAAGGCAACAGAGTGCTGAGAAGAAGGGATGGAGGAGTGCCTAGCACTGAAACACCTCTGTCACATCCTCCAGTGGCTCAGGGACCATTGTGGAAGAGGGGCGGATAGAATGGAAGAGCCAAAGGAAGGATATGACCTCTCACTATGCAGCTGCCCAGACAGAAATTGGCCTCGATATCCATGATCTTGCAGTGCCTAGCAATACCTTTGCAAGACCCTCAAAATAGAAGAGAAAGATGATGTAATCAAATTAGGAGAGAGACTAATGGAGAAAGGGAGGGGATATGATGGAGACTGGAGTTCTAAAGTGGAATGGGGAGGAGGGAAATATCAGGTGGGGTTTTTTTGGTATGTAAGATTAAAAATCAATAAAAATTAAAAAAAAATTTAAAAAAAAGAAGGAGGGTGGGATGGAGGGAGGGTAATGGTGGGAGGGAATCAGAGGGTGGGAGGGAGGACAAGGGGGGGGAAACAAATTGGGACCCAAAAGGGAAAAATAATACAAAACCCTTTACTCTGAACAACAGGCTAAAACAGTGATCCTTCAACAGGCCTACGGAGGGAATACTCGAACCACAGGAACCTGGAGAGAACATGATGAAGGCCAACTTTAATCTTGTCCTGCTTCTCTTTCTCTTCTCTCTCCTCCCCCCTCTCTCTCTCTCTCTCTCCCTCTCCTCTCCATACTCACTTTCTCTTTTACATTATATATCTTTTTCCTACCTCACCTTCCTAGGTGCAGACTTATAACTCCCAGTGCCAGCAAGGGGTTAACTTCCACAATGAGCTGTTGATCTGAAACACCTACAAGGTTTCCCAAAAAAGACAGACTTCTGTCAGAGTACTTGGTGACCCACCAAAGGTTAATGGTAAGACCCTACTGTCGAAGACAGCATACGTGTGTAAGACCAAACACAGAGAGACCTGGCCAGAATCTGGAAGAAGGTCAGTCCCCAGACAGTTAGCGAGTCTAGTACCAGAGGGTGCTACATGAGCAACTGGGGGAAAATGTCTGACATTGGTCCAAACAACTTGCAGTCTAAGATACCCAGTAGGTAACAATCTGACGTAATGCTCATACAAGTGCAGTAGTGGCAAACAGCCATGGGGGGTAACCAACTGTTCTTGATTTGGCTAATAGTTCCACTCAGTGGAGTGGAACTCATTGCTGGAACTGGGAAATAAGTCAAAGCCATGTACAAAAAATGAGCTTAGTCTCCAAGATCTAGTGGCCACCAAATGTGGGCTAGAAGAGAGCCAATGCATATAAAGTTCCCTCCAAAACATATGGTTATCCCTTCTATCTAGTACTAACTTCTCTCTCCGTTGGAGAATTTGCTTATCACTTTTCAGGTGGACAATGAACCTGAAGGGAGGATCAGCTAACCACACCTCACCAGCTGAAACCATAGAAAAACGCAGGGGAAGGGCAAGAATACAACGCTCAAGGCGATCACAACACCAGAAAAAGGCTGGAGATAAATACAGAGAACATCCAACTCCAGTCATTAGCCAGATATCCAGAGACACAGAGGCTCCCAAAACCTCATCAAGGAAGCAGAACTAAAATGACCCCAATGTGGCTCAGGGAAACTCGTGGAAGAGTGGGCGGGAAAGATTGTTAGAGTCACAAGTTGGGGCATTATGCACAGAGACTGGGGCCTATCCACCAGAACTCTTGAGCAAACTCACAATGCATGATAAACATTCCACATTGATGAGGGCCCCTTTGAAAGTGGGAGGAAAGGGAGGATGACAATGGAACCAATACTATGAAGGTAAAATCAGAATAATATCAATAAAAATATATATTGATAAAAAAAAGAGGTACAATTTAGTGGATTCGTGTCTTTTCTAAAGTGGTTTCTTTAGAAAACAAACATCTTCAGTACTGAGCACTGTATTGTGTGAAATAAGTTAATTCGGTTCTAGGAATCAGTTTCCTTTCTACAAAGATGGTTGAGTGCAGCAAGTTCAAACTTTCCATGTTAATGTAATCTCAAAAGATGGCCAAGTTAGCAGATTCACCTCATTTGTAAGGTAGTTTGTTGAGAAAATTAACATCTTTATTGCCGAACATTGTACTGTGTGAAATAAGCTCATTTGGTTCTAGGAATCACTTGCTTTCCTACAAAGAAGGTTGAGTGCAGCAAGTTCAAACTTTCCTTGTTAATGTAATCTAAAAAGATGCACAATTTATTAGATTGGCCTCATTTCTAAACTAGTTTCTTTAGAAAAGAAACATCTTCACTACCGAACACTGTACTGTGTGAAAGACGTGAATTCGCTTCTAGGAATCAGTTTAATTTACGAAGAAGGTTGAGTGCAGCAAGTTCAAACTTTCCTAGTTTGTGTAATCTAACAAGATGTACAAGTTAGTGCATTCGCCGCATTTCTAAAGTAGTTTCTTTAGAAAAGAAACATCATCAGTTCCGAACACTGTAGTGTGTGAAATAAGTGAATTCGCTTCTCGGAATCAGTTTAATTTCTACAAAGATGGTTGAGTGCAGCAAGTTCAAACTTTCCTTGTTAATGTAATCTAAAAAGATGCACAACTTAGTAGATTGGCCTCATTTCTAAAGTAGTTTCTTTAGAAAAGAAACATCTTCAGTTCCGAACACTGTACTGAGTCAAATAAGTGAATTCGCTTCTAGGAATCAGTTTAATTTCTACGAAGACGGTTGAGTGCAGCAAGTTCAAACTTTCCTTGTTAATGTAATCTCAAAAGATGGCCCAGTTGGTAGATTCGCTTCATTTGTAAAGTAGTTTGTTTAAAAAACAAACATCTTCATTGCCAAACATTGTACTGTGTGAAATAAGCTCATTCGGTTCTAGGAATCAGTTGCTTTCCTACAAAGAAGGTTGAGTGCAGCACGTTGAAACTTTCCATGTTAATGTAATCTGAAAAGATGCACAACTTAGTAAATTGGCCTCATTTCTAAAGTAGTTTGTTTCGAAAACAAACATCTTCATTACCGAAAACTGTACTATGTGAAATGAGCTAGTTCGGTTCTAGGAATCACTTGCTTTCCTACGAAGAAGGTTGAGTGCAGCAAGTTCAAACATTCCTAGTTTGTGTAATCTAACAAGATGTACAAGTTAGTGGATTCGCTTCATTTCTAAAGTGGTTTCTTTAGAAAACAAACATCTTCAGTACTGAGCACTGTACTGTGTGAAATAAGTTAATTCGGTTCTAGGAATCAGTTTCCTTTCTACGAATATGGTTGAGTGCAGCAAGTTCAAACTTTCCTTGTTAATGTAATCTCAAAAGATGGCCAAGTTAGAAGATTCGCCTCATTTGTAAAGTAGTTTGTTGAGAAAACAAACATCTTCATTTCCATACATTGTACTGTGTGAAATAAGCTCATTCGGTTCTAGGAATCAGTTGCATTCCTACAAAAGAAGGTTGAGTGCAGCAACGTCAAACTTTCTTTGTTGATGTAATCTGAATAGATGCACAACTTAGTAAATTGGCCTCATTTCTAAAGTAGTTTGTTTACAAAACAAACATCTTCATTACCAAAAACTATACTATGTGAAATGAGCTAGTTCGGTTCTAGGAATCACTTGCTTTCCTACGAAGAAGGTTGAGTGCAGCAAGTTCAAACTTTCCTAGTTTGTGAAATCTAACAAGATGTACAAGTTAGTGGATTCGCGCGTTGTTTCTAAAGCGGTTTCTTTAGAAAACAACCATCTTCAGTACTGAGCACTGTATTGTGTGAAATAAGTTAATTCGGTTCTGGGAAACAATTTTCTTTCTACGAAGATGGTGGAGTGCAGCAAGTTCAAACTTTCCTTGTTAATGTAATCTCAAAAGATGGCCAAGTTAGATTCGCCTCATTTGTAAAGTAGTTTGTTGAGAAAACAAACATCTTCATTGCCAAACTTTGTACTGTGTGAAAAAAGCTCATTCGGTTCTAGAATTCAGATGCTTTCCTACAAAGACCGTTGAGTGCAACAAGTTCAAACTTTCCTTGTTAATGTAATCTAAAAGATGCACAACTTAGTAGATTGGGCTCATTTGTAAAGTAGTTTCTTTAGAAAAGAAACATCTTCAGTACCGAACATTGTACTGTGTGAAATAAGTTAATTCGCTTCTAGGAAACAGTTTAATTTCTACGAAGATGGTTGAGTGCAGCAAGTTCAAACTTTCCTAGTTTGTGTAATCTAACAAGATGTATAATTAGTGGATTCGCCTCATTTCTAACGTAGTTTCTTTAGAAAAAAAACATCTTCAGTACCGAACACTGTACTGTGTGAAATAAGTGAATTCGCTTCTCGGAATCAGTTTAATTTCTACGAAGATGGTTGAGTGCAGCAAGTTCAAACTTTCCTTGTATATGTAATCTCAAATGATGGCCAAGTTAGAAGATTCGCCTCATTTGTAAAGTAATTTGTTGAGAAAACAAACAACTTCATTGCCAAACATTGAACTGTGTGAAAAAGCTCATTCGGTTCTAGAATTCAGTTGCATTCATACAAAGAAGCTTAAGTGCAAAAGGTTCAAACTTTCCTTGTTAATGTAATCTAAAAAGATGCACAACTTAGTAGATTGGCCTCATTTCTAAAGTAGTTTCTTTAGAAACAAACATCTTCAGTACCGAACACTGTAATGTGTGATATAAGTTAATTCGCTTCTAGGAATCAGTGTAATTTCTACGAAGAAGGTTGAGTGCAGCAAGTTCAAACTTTCCTAGTTTGTGTAATCTAACAGATGTTCAAGTTAGTGGATTCCCCTCATTTCTAAAGTAGTTTCTTTAGAAAAGAAACATATTCAGTATCGAACACTGTACTGTGTGAAATAAGTGAATTCGCTTCTCGGAATCAGTTTAATTTCTACGAAGATGGTTGAGTGCAGCAAGTTCAAACTTTCCTTGTATATGTAATCTGAAAAGATGCACAACTTAGTAGATGGGCCTCATTTCTAAACTAGTTTCTTTAGAAAAGAAACATCTTCATTACCGAGAACTGTACTATGTGAAATGAGCTAGTTCAGTTCTCGAATCACTTGCTTTCCTACGAAGAAGGTTGAGAGCAGGAAGTTCAAACTTTCCTAGTTTGTGTAATCTAACAAGATGTACAAGTTAGTGGATTCGCGTCGTTTCAAAAGTGGTTTCTTTACAAAACAAAAATCTTCAGTACTCAACACTGTACTGTGTGAAATATGTTAATTCGGTTCTAGGAAGCAGTTTCCTTTCTATGAAGATGGTTGATTGCAGCAAGTTCAAACATTCCTTCTTAATGTAATCTAA
This sequence comes from Orientallactaga sibirica, assembly GCA_036365145.1. Lineage (NCBI taxonomy): Eukaryota > Metazoa > Chordata > Mammalia > Rodentia > Dipodidae > Orientallactaga > Orientallactaga sibirica. Next base: position 37,853 of record JAEOAD010002715.1, read on the forward strand.
AAAGATGCCCAAGTTAGCAGATTCACCTCATTCGTAAGGTAGTTTCTTGAGAAAAGTAACATATTTAATGCGGAACATTGTACTGTGTGAAATAAGCTCATTTGGTTCTAGGAATCACTTGCTTTCCTACAAAGAATGTTGAGTGCAGCAAGTTCAAACTTTCCTTGTTAATGTAATCTAAAAAGATGCACAATTTATTAGATTGGCCTCATTTCTAAAGTAGTTTCTTTAGAAAAGAAACATATTCAGTATCGAACACTGTACTGTGTGAAATAAGTGAATTCGCTTCTAGGAATCAGTTTAATTTCTACGAAGAAGGTTGAGTGCAGCAAGTTCAAACTTTGTTAGTTTGTGTAATCTAACAAGATGTACAAGTTAGTGGATTCGCCTCATTTCTAAAGTAGTTTCTTTAGAAAAGAAACATCTTCAGTACCGAACAGTGTACTGTGTGAAATAAGTTAATTCGCTTTTGGAATCAGTTTAATTTCTACGAAGATGGTTCAGTGCAGCAAGTTCAAACTTTCCTTGTTAATGTAATCTAAAAAGATGGCCAAGTTAGAAGATTCGCCTCATTTGTAAAGTAGTTTGTTGAGAAAACAAACATCTTCATTGCCAAACATTGTACTGTGTGAAATAAGCTCATTTGGTTGTAGGTATCAGTTGCTTTCCTACAAAGAAGGTTGAGTGCAGCAAGTTCAAACTTTCCTTGTTAAAGTAATCTGAAAAGATGCACAACTTAGTAAAATGGCCTCATTTCTAAAGTAGTTTCTTTAGAAAACAAACATCTTCAGTACCGAAAACTGTACTATGTGAAATGTGCTAGTTCGGTTATAGGAATCACTTGCTTTCCTACGAAGAAGGTTGAGTGCAGCAAGTTCAAACATTCCTAGTTTGTGTAATCTAACAAGATGTACAAGTTAGTGGATTCACGTCGTTTCTAAAGTGGTTTCTTTAGAAAACAAACAACTTCAGTACTGAGAACTGTACTGTGTGAAATATGTTAATTCGGTTCTAGGAATCACTGTTCTTTCTACGAAGATGGTAGAGTGCAGGAAGTTCAAACTTTCCCTCTTAATTTAATCTAAAAAGATGGCCAAGTTAGCAGATTCACCTCATTTGTAAGGTAGTTTGTTGAGAAAATTAACATCTTTATTGCCGAACATTGTACTGTGTGAAATAAGCTCATTCGGTTCTAGGAATCACTTGCTTTCCTACAAAGAAGGTTGAGTGCAGCAAGTTCAAACTTTCCTTGGTAATGCAATCTAAAGAGATGCAAAGCTTACTAGATTGGCCTCATTTCTAAAGTAGTTTCTTTAGAAAAGAAACATCTTCATTACCGAACACTGTACTGTTTGAAATAAGTGAATTCGCTTCTAGGAATCAGTTTAATTTCTACGAAGATGGTTGAGTGCAGCAAGTTCAAACTTTCCTTGTTAATGTAATCTCAAAAGATGGCCATGTTGGAAGATTCGCCTCATTTGTAAAGTAATTTCTTGAGTAAACAAACATCTTCATTACTGAACATTGTACTGTGTGAAAAAAGCTCATTGGGTTCTAGAATTCATTTGCTTTCCCACGAAGACGGTTGAGTGCAACAAGTTCCAACTTTCCTTGTTAATGTAATATGAAAAGATGCACAACTCAGTAAATTGCCTCATTTCTAAAGTAGTTTGTTTAGAAAACAAACATCTTCATGACCGAAAACTGTACTATGTGAAATGAGCTAGTTCAGTTCTAGGAATCACTTGCTTTCCTACGAAGAAGGTTGAGTGCAGCAAGTTCAAACTTTCCTAGTTTGTGTAATCTAACAAGATGTACTAGTTAGTGGAATCGCTGCGTTTCCAAAGTAGTTTCTTTAGAAAAGAAACATCTTCAATACCGAAAACTGTACTGTGTGAAATAAGTGAGTTGGATTCTAGGAATCAGTTTCCTTTCTACGAAGATGGTTGAGTGCAGCAAGTTGAAACTTTCCTTGTTAATGTAATCTAAAAAATTTCAAAGTTAGTAGATTCGCCTCATTTGTAAAGTAGTTTGTTGAGAAAACAAACATCTTCATTGCCAAACATTGTACTGTTTGAAATAAGCTCATTCGGTTCTAGGAATCAGTTGATTTCCTACAAAGAAGGTTGAGTGCAGCAAGTTCTAACTTTCCTTGTTAATGTAATCTGAAAAGATGCACAACTTAATAAATTGGCCTCATTTCTAAAGTAGTTTGTTTAGAAAACAAACATCTTCATTACCGACAACTGTACTATGTGAAATGAGCTAGTTCAATTCTAGGAATCATTTGCTTTCCTACGAAGAAGGTTGAGTGCAGCAAGTTCAAACTTTCCTAGTTTGTGTAATCTAACAAGATGTTCAAGTTAGTGGATTCACGTCGTTTCTAAATTGGTTTCTTTAGAAAACAAACATCTTCAGTACTGAGTACTGTACTGTGTGAAATATGTTAATTCGGTTCTAGGAAGCAATTTCCTTTCTACGAAGATGGTTGAGTGCAGCAAGTTCAAACTTTCCTTGTTAATGTAATCTAAAAAGTAGGCCAAGTTAGCAGAATCACCTCATTTGAAAGGTAGTTTGTTGAGAAAAGTAACATATTTATTGCGGAACATTGTACTGTGTGAAATAAGCTCATTCGGTTCTAGGAATCACTTGCTTTCCTACAAAGAATGTTGAGTGCAGCAATTTCAAACTTTCTTTGTTAATGTAATCTAAAATGATGCACAATTTATTAGATTGGCCTCATATCTAAAGTAGTTTCTTTAGAAAAGAAACGTATTCAGTACCAAACACTGTACTGTGAGAAATAAGTTAATTCGCTTGTAGGAATCAGTTTAATTTCTACGAAGAAGGTTGAGTGCAGCAAGTTCAAACTTTCCTAGTTTGTGTAATCTAACAAAATGTACAAGTTAGTGGATTCGCCTCATTTCTAAAGAAGTTTCTTTAGAAAAGAAACATCTTCAGTACCGAACACTGTACTGTGTGAAATAAGTGAATTCGCTTTTGGAATCAGTTTAATTTCTACGAAGATGGTTGAGTGTAGCAAGTTCAAACTTTCCTTCTTAATGTAATCTCAAAAGATGGCCAAGTTAGAAGATTGGCCTCATTTGTAAAGTAGTTTGATGAGAAAACAAACATCTTCATTGCCAAACATTGTACTGTGTGAAATATGCTCATTCGGTTCTAGGAATCAGTTGCTTTCCTACAAAGGAGGTTGAGTGCAGCAAATTCAAACTTTCCTTGTTAAAGTAATCTGAAAAGATGCACAACGTAGTAAATGGGCCTGATTTCTACAGTAATTTGTTTAGAAAATAAACATCTTCAGTACCGAAAACTGTACTATGTGAAATGAGCAAGTTCAGTTCTAGGAATCACTTGCTTTCCTACGAAGAAGGTTGAGTGCAGCAAGTTCAAACTTTCCTAGTTTGTGTAATCTAACACGATGTACAAGTTAGTGGATTCGCGTCGTTTCTAAAGTGGTTTCTTTAGAAAACAAACAACTTCAGTACTGAGCACTGTACTGTGTGAAATAAGTTAATTCGGTTCTAGGAATCAGTTTCCTTTCTACGAAGATAGTTGAGTGCAGCAAGTTCAAACTTTCCTTTTTAATGTGATCTAAAAAGATGGCCAAGTTAGCAGATTCACCTCATTGTTAAGGTAGTTTGTTGAGAAAATTAACATCTTTATTGCCGAACATTGTACTGTGTGAAATAAGCTCATTCGGTTCTAGGAATCACTTGCTTTCCTACAAAGAAGGTTGAGTGCAGCAAGTTCAAACTTTCCTTGGTAATGTAATCTAAAAAGATGCACAACTTAGTAGATTGGCCTCATTTCTAAAGTAGTTTCTTTAAAAAGAAACATCTTCATTAACGAACACTGTACTGTGTGAAATAAGTGAATTCGCTTCCAGGAATCAGTTTAATTTCTACAAAGATGGTTGAGTGCAGCAAGTTCAAACTTTCCTTGTTAATGTAATCTCAAAGATGGCCAAGTTAGAAGATTCGCCTCATTTGTAAAGTAATTTGTTGAGAAAACAAATATCTTCATTACTGAACATTGTACTGTGTGAAAAAAGCTCATTCGGTTCTAGAATTCAGTTGCTTTCCTACAAAGACGGTTGAGTGAACAACTTCAAACTTTCCTTGTTAATGTTATCTAAAAAGATGCACAACTTATTAGATTGGCCTCATTTCTAAAGTAGTTTGTTTAGAAAACAAACATCTTCAGTTCGAAAACTGTACTATGTGAAATGAGGTAGTTCGGTGCTAGGAATCACTTGCTTTCCTACGAAGAAGGGTGAGTGCAGCAAGTTCAATCTTTCCTACTTGGTGTAATCTAACAATATGTACAAGTTAGATTCGCCTCATTTGTAAAGTAGTTTGTTGAGAAAAGAAACATGTATATTGCCAAACATTGTACTGTTTGAAATAAGCTCATTCGGTTTTAGGAATCAGTTGCTTTCCTACAAAGAAGGTTGAGTGCAGCAAGTTCAAACTTTCCTTGTTAATGTAATCTGAAAAGATGCACAACTTAGTAAATTGGCCTCATTTCTAAAGTAGTTTGTTTAGAAAACAAACATCTTCAGTACCGAAAACTATACTATGTGAAATGAGCTAGTTCGGTTCTAGGAATCACTTGCTTTCCTACGAAGAAGGTTGAGTGCAGCAAGTTCAAACTTTCCTAGTTTGTGTAATCTAACAAGATGTACAAGTTAGTGGATTTTGCGTCGTTTCTAAAGTGGTTTCTTTAGAAAAGAAACATCTTCAGTACAGAGCACTGTACTGTGTGAAATAAGCTGATGCGATTCTAGGAATCAGTTTCATTTCTACGAAGATGGTTGAGTGCAGCAAGTTCAAACTTTCCTTGTTAATGTAATCTAAAAAGATGGCCAAGTTAGCAGATTCACCTCATTTGTAAGGTAGTTTGTTGAGAAAATTAACATCTTTATTATTAACATTGTACTGTGTGAAATAAGCTCATTCGGTTCTAGGAATCACTTGCTTTCCGACAAAGAAGGTTGAGTGCAGCAAGTTCAAACTTTCCTTGGTAATGAAATCTAAAAGATGCACATTTACTAGATTGGCCTCATTTCTAAAGTAGTTTCTTTAAAAAGAAACATCTACAGTACCGAACACTGTACTGTGTGAAATAAGTGAATTCGCTTGTAGGAATCAGTTTCCTTTTCTACGAAGATGGTTGAGTGCAGCAAGTTCAAACTTTCCTAGTTTGTGTAATCTAACAAGATGTACAAATTAGTGGATTCGCCTCATTTCTAAAGTAGTTTCTTTAGAAAAGAAACATCTTCAGTACCGAACACTGTACTTTGTGAAATAAGTGAATTCGGTTCTAGGAATCAGTTTAATTTCTACGAAGGTGGTTGAGTGCAGCAAGTTCAAACTTTCCTTGTTAATGTAATCTAAACAGATGGACAAGTTAGCAGATTCACCTCATTTGTACGGTAGTTTGTTGATAAAAGTAACATCTTTATTGCCGAACATTATACTGTGTGAAATAAGCTCATTTGGTTCTAGGAATCACTTGCTTTCCTACAAAGAATGTTGAGTGCAGCAAGTTCAAACTTTCCTTGTTAATGTAATGTAAAAAGATGCACAATTTATTAGATTGGCCTCATTTCTAAAGTAGTTTCTTTAGAAAAGAAACATCTTCAGTACTAAACACTGTACTGTGTGATATAAGTTAATTCGCTTCTAGGAATCATTTAATTTCTACGAAGAAGGTTGAGTGCAGCAAGTTCAAACTTTCCTAATTTGTGTAATCTAACAAGATGTACAAGTTAGTGGATTCGCCTCATTTCTAAAGTAGTTTCTTTAGAAAAGAAACATCTTCAGTACCGAACACTGTACTGTGTGCAATAAGTTAATTCGTTTCTAGGAATCAGTTTAATTTCTACGAAGATGGTTGGGTGGAGCAAGTTCAAACTTTCCTTGTTAATGTAATCTCTAAAGATGGCCAAGATAGTAGATTCGCTTCATTTGTAAAGTAGTTTGATGAGAAAACAAACATCTTCATTGCCAAACATTGTACTGTGTAAAATAAGCTCATTCGGTTCTAGGAATCAGTTGCTTTCCTACAAAGGAGGTTGAGTGCAACAAATTCAAACTTTCCTTGTTAATGTAATCTGAAAAGATGCACAACTTAGTAGATTGGCCTCATTTCTAAATAAGTTTGTTTAGAAAACAAACATCTTCATTACCGAAAACTGTGCTATGTGAAATAAGCTAGTTCGGTTCTAGCAATCACTGGCTTTCCTACGAAGAAGGTTGAGTGCAGCAAGTACAAACTTCCCTTGTTAATGTAATCTAAAAAGATTGGCAAAGTTAGTAGATTCGCCTCATTTTTAAAGTAGTTTGTTAAGAAAACAAACATCTTCATTTCCAAACATTGTACTGTGTGAAATAAGCTCATTAGGTTCTAGGAATCACTTGCTTTCCTACAAAGAAGGTTGAGTGCAGCAAGTTCAAACTTTCCTTCTTAATGTAATGTAAAAAGATACACAATTTTTAAATTGGCCTCATTTCTAAAGTAGTTTCTTTAGAAAAGAAACATCTTCAGTACCAAACACTGTACTGTGTGAAATAAGTTAATTTGCTTCTAGGAAACAGTTCAATTTCTACGAAGATGGTTGAGTGCAACAAGTTCAAACTTTCCTTGGTAATGTAATCTAAAAGATGCACAACTTAGTAGATTGGCCTCATTTCTGAAGTAGTTTCTTTAGAAAACAAACATCTTCAGTACCGAACACTGTACTGTGTGAAATAAGTTAATTCGTTCTAGGAATCAGTTTAATTTCTACGAAGACGGATGAGTGAACAAGTTCAAACTTTCCTTGGTAATGGAATCTAAAAAAGATGCACAAGTTAGTAGATTGGCCTCCTTTCTAAAGTAATTTCTTTAGAAAAGAAACATCTTCATTACCGACACACTGTACTGTGTGAAATAAGTTAATTCACTTCTAGGAATCAGTTTAATTCCTAAGAAGATGGTTGAGTGCAGTAAGTTCAAACTTTCCTTGTTAATGTAATCTCAAAAGATGGCCAAGTTATAAGATTCGCCTCATTTGTACAGTAGTTTGTTGAGAAACCACACATCTTTTGCCGAACATTGTACTGTGTGAAAAAGCTCATTCGGTTCTAGAATTCAGTTGCTTTCCTACAAAGACGGTTGAGTGCAACAAGTTCAAACTTTCCTTGTTAATGTAATCTAAAAAGATGCACAACTTAGTAGATTGGCCTCATTTCTAAAGTAGTTTCTTTAGAAAAGAAACATCTTCAATACAAAACACTGTACTGTGTGAAATAAGTTAATTCGCTTCTAGGAATCAGTTTAATTTCTACGAAGATGGTTGAGTGCAGCAAGTTCAAACTTTCCTTGTTAATGTAATCTCATAAGATGGCCAAGTTAGAATATTCGCCACATTTTTAAAGTAGTTTGTTGAGAAAACAAACATCTTCATTGCCAAACATTGTACTGTGTGAAATAAGCTCATTCGGTTCTAGGAATCAGTTGTTTTCCTACAAAGGAGGTTGAGTACAACAAGTTCAAACTTTGCTTGCTAATGTAATATGAAAAGATGCACAACTTAGTAGATTTGCCTCATTTCTAAAGTAGTTTGTTTAGAAAACAAACACCTTCATTACCGAAAACTGTAGTATGTGAAATGAGCTCATTCGGTTCTAGGAAATCACTTGCTTTCCTATGAAGAAGGATGAGTGCAGCAAGTTCAAACTTTCCTAGTTTGTGTAATCTAACAAGATGTACAAGTTACTGGATTCGTCTCGTTTCTAACGTGGTTTCTTTAGAAAGCAAACATCTTCAGTACTGAGCACTGTACTGTGTGAAATAAGTCAATTCGGTTCTAGGAATCAGTTTGCTTTTCTACAAACATGGTTGAGTGCAGCAAGTTCAAACTTTCCTTGTTAATGTAATCTAAAAAGATGGCCAAGTTAGCAGATTCACCTCATTTGTAAGGTAGTATGTTGAGAAAACAAACATCTTTATTGCCAAAAATTGTGCTGTGTGAAATAAGCTCATTCGGTTCTAGGAATCACTTGCTCTCCTACAAAGAAGGTTGAGTGCAGCAAGTTCAAACTTTCCTTGTTAATGTAATCTGAAAAGATGCACAACATAGTAAATTGGCCTCATTTCTAAAGTAGTTTGTTTAGAAAACAAACATCTTCATTACGAAAAACTGTACTATGTGAAATGAGCTAGTTCGGTTCTAGGAATCACTTGCTTTCCTACAAAGAAGGTTGGAGTGCAGCAAGTTCAAACTTTCCTAGTTTGTGTAATCTAACAACATGTACAAGTGAGTCGATTCGTGTCATTTCTAATGTGGTTTCTTTAGAAAACAAACATCTTCAGTACTGAGCACTGTACTGTGTGAAATAAGTTAATTCGGTTCTAGGAATCAGTTTCCTTTCTACGAAGATGGTTCAGTGCAGCAAGTTCAAACTTTCCTTGTTAATGTATTCTAACAAGATGGCCAAGTTAGCAGATTCACCTCATTTGTAAGGTAGTTTGTTGAGAAAAGTAAAATATTTATTGCCGAACATTGTACTGTGTGAAATAAGCTCATTCGGTTCTAGGAATCCCTTGCTTTCCTACAAAGAATGTTGAGTGCAGCAAGTTTAAACTTTCCTTGTTAATGTCATGTTAAAATATTCACAATTTATTAGATTGGCCTCATTTCTAAAGTAGTTTCTTTAGAAAAGAAACATCTTCAGTCCCGAACACTGTACTGTGTGAAATAAGTTAATTCGCTTCTAGGAATCAGTTTAATTTCTACAAAGAAGGTTGAGTGCAGCAAGTTCAAAAGTTCCTAGTTTGTGTAATCTAACAAGATGTACAAGTTAGTGGATTAGCCTCATTTCTAAAGTAGTTTCTTTAGAAAAGAAACATCTTCAGTTGCGAACACTGTACTGTGTGAACAAAGTGAATTCGGTTCTAGGAATCATTTTAATTTCTACGAAGATGGTTGAGTGCAACAAGTTCAAACTTTCCTGGAAAATGTAATCTAAAAAGATGCACAACTTAGTAGATTGGCCTCATTTCTAAAGTAGTTTCTTTAGAAAAGAAACATCTTCATTACCAAACAATGTACTGTGTGAAATAAGTTAATTCGGTTCTAGGAATCAGTTTAATTTCTACGAAGATGGTTGAGTGCAGCAGGTTCAAACTTTCCTTGAAATGTAATCTAAAAAGATGCACAAGTTAGTAGATTGGCCTCATTTCTAAAGTAGTTTCTTTAGAAAAGAAACATCTTCATTACCGAACACTGTACTGTGTGTAATAAGTTAATTTGCTTCTAGGAATCAGTTTAATTCCTACAAAGATGGTTGAGTGCAGCAAGTTATTCAAACTTTCATTTGTTAAGTAGTTTGTTGTGAAAACAAACAAGATTGTACAAGTTAGTAGATTTAGATTGTTAATGTTAATAAAGGTTCATTTCTACAAAAAGTAGTTTCTTGTTAATGTAATATAAAAAAACAAACATCTTCTTTGAAACCTCTTCAGAACATTGTACTGTGTGAAATAAGTTAATTCGGTTCTAGGAATCAGTTTAATTTCTACAAAAAGATGGTTGAGTGCAGCAAGTTCAAACTTTCCTTGTTAATGTAATCTAAAAGATGGCCAAGTTAGAAGATTCGCCTCATTTGTAAAGTAGTTTCTTGAGAAAACAAACATCTTCATTGCCAAACATTTTACTGTGTGAAATAAGCTTATTCGGTTCTAGGAATCAGTTGCTTTCCTACAAAGAAGGTTGAGTGCAGCAAGTTCAAACTTTCCTTGTTAATGTAATCTAAAAAGATGCATAACTCAGTAGATTGGCCTCATTTCTAAAGTAGTTTGTTTTGAAAACAAACATCTTCATTACCGAAAACTGTACTATGTGAAATAAGCTAATTCGGTTCTAGGAATCACTTGCTTTCCTACAAAGAAGGTTGAGTGCAGCAAGTTCAAACTTTCCTAGTTTGTGTAATCTAACAAGATGTACAAGTTAATAGATTCGCCTCATTTCTAAAGTAGTTTCTTTAGAAAACAAACATCTTCATACTGAAACACTGTACTGTACAAAATAAAGCTAATTCGGTTCTAGGAATCAGTTGCTTTCCTACAAAGATGGTTGAGTGCAGCAAGTTCAAACTTTCCTAGTTTAATGTAATCTAAAAAGATGGTACAAGTTAGTAGATTCGCCTCATTTCTAAAGTAGTTTCTTGAGAAAACAAACATCTTCATTGCCAAACATTGTACTGTGTGAAATAAGCTCATTCGGTTCTAGGAGTCACTTGCTTTCCTACAAAAGATGGTTGAGTGCAGCAAGTTCAAACTTTCCTTGTTAATGTAATCTAAAAGATGCACAATTTACTAGATTGGCCTCATTTCTAAAGTAGTTTCTTTAGAAAACAAACATCTTCAGTACCAAACTGTGTGAAATAAGCTAATTCGGTTCTAGGAATCACTTGCTTTCCTACGAAGAAGGTTGAGTGTAGCAAGTTCAAACTTTCCTAGTTTGTGTAATCTAACAAGATGTACAAGTTAATGGATTCGCCTCATTTCTAAAGTAGTTTCTTTAGAAAACAAACATCTTCATTACTGAACACTGTACTGTGCAAAATAAGTTAATTCGGTTCTAGGAATCAGTTTAATTTCTACAAAAGATGGTTGAGTGCAGCAAGTTCAAACTTTCCTTGTTAATGTAATCTAAAAAGATTTCAAAGTTAATAGATTCGCCTCATTTGTAAAGTAGTTTGTTGAGAAAACAAACATCTTCATTGCCAAACATTGTACTCTTTGAAATAAGCTCATTCGGTTCTAGGAATCAGTTGCTTTCCTACAAAGAAGGTTGAGTGCAGCAAGTTCAAACTTTCCTTGTTAATGTAATCTAAAAAGATGCACAAGTTAGTAAATTGGCCTCATTTCTAAAGTAGTTTGTTTAGAAAACAAACATCTTCATTACCGAACAGTGTACTATGTGAAATAAGCTAGTTCGGTTCTAGGAATCACTTGCTTTCCTACAAAAGAAGGTTGAGTGCAGCAAGTTCAAACTTTCCTAGTTTGTGTAATCTAACAAGATGTACAAGTTAGTGGATTCGCCTCATTTCTAAAGTAGTTTCTTTGAGAAAACAAACATCTTCATTACTGAACATTGTACTGTGTGAAATAAGTTAATTCATTTCTAGGAATCAGTTTCTTTTCTACAAAGATGGTTGAGTGCAGCAAGTTCAAACTTTCTTTTTAATGTAATCTAAAAAGATGTACAAGTTAGTAGATTCACCTCATTTGTAAAGTAGTTTGTTTAGAAAAAAACATCTTCATTGCCGAACATTGTACTGTGTGTGAAATAAGCTCATTAGGTTCTAGGAATCAGTTTGCTTTCTACAAAGATGGTTGAGTGCAGCAAGTTCAAACTTTCCTAGTTAATGTAATCTAACAAGATGCACAATTTATTAGATTGGCCTCATTTGTAAAGTAGTTTCTTTAGAAAACAAACATCTTCATTACGAACACTGTACTGTGTGAAATAAGTTAATTCGGTTCTAGGAATCAGTTTAATTTCTACAAAGATGGTTGAGTGCAGCAAGTTCAAACTTTCCTACTTTGTGTAATCTAACAAGATGTACAAGTTAATAGATTCGCCTCATTTCTAAAGTAGTTTCTTGAGAAAACAAACATCTTCATTGCGAACATTGTACTGTGTGAAATAAGCTAATTCGGTTCTAGGAATCTGTTTGCTTTCTACAAAGAAGGTTGAGTGCAGCAAGTTCAAACTTTCCTTGTTAATGTAATCTAAAAAGATGCACAAGTTAGTAATTGGCCTCATTTCTAAAGTAGTTTCTTTAGAAAACAAACATCTTCATTACCGAAAACTGTACTATGTGAAATAAGCTAGTTTCGGTTCTAGGAATCACTTGCTTTCCTACAAGAAGGTTGAGTGCAGCAAGTTCAAACTTTCCTAGTTTGTGTAATCTAACAAGATTTACAAGTTAGTGGATTCGCCTCATTTCTAAAGTAGTTTCTTTAGAAAACAAACATCTTCAGTACTGAACACTGTACTGTGTGAAATAAGTTAATTCGGTTCTAGGAATCAGTTTGCTTTTCTACAAAAGATGGTTGAGTGCAGCAAGTTCAAACTTTCCTTGTTAATGTAATCTAAAAGATGGCCAAGTTAGTAGATTCACCTCATTTGTAAGGTAGTTTGTTGAGAAAAGTAACATCTTCATTGCGAACATTGTACTGTGTGAAATAAGCTCATTCAGTTCTAGGAATCAGTTGTTTTCCTACAAAGAAGGTTGAGTGCAGCAAGTTTAAAACTTTCCTTGTTAATGTAATCTAAAAAGATGCACAAGTTAGTAGATTGGCCTCATTTCTAAAGTAGTTTCTTTAGAAAAGAAACATCTTCATTCCCGAACATTGTACTGTGTGAAATAAGCTAATTCGGTTCTAGGAATCAGTTTAATTTCTACAAAGAAGGTTGAGTGCAGCAAGTTCAAACTTTCCTAGTTTGTGTAATCTAACAAGATGTACAAGTTAGTAGATTGGCCTCATTTCTAAAGTAGTTTCTTTAGAAAACAAACATCTTCATTACCGAACATTGTACTGTGTGAAATAAGCTAATTCGGTTCTAGGAATCACTTGCTTTCCTACAAAGAAGGTTGAGTGCAGCAAGTTCAAACTTTCCTAGTTTGTGTAATCTAACAAGATGTACAAGTTAGTAGATTGGCCTCATTTCTAAAGTAGTTTCTTTAGAAAACAAACATCTTCATTACTGAACACTGTACTGTGTGAAATAAGTTAATTCGGTTCTAGGAATCAGTTGCTTTCTACAAAGATGGTTGAGTGCAGCAAGTTCAAACTTTCCTTGTTAATGTAATCTAAAAAGATGTACAAGTTAGTAGATTGGCCTCATTTCTAAAGTAGTTTCTTGAGAAAACAAACATCTTCATTGCCAAACATTGTACTGTGTGAAATAAGCTTAATTCGGTTCTAGGAATCAGTTGCTTTCCTACAAAGAAGGTTGAGTGCAGCAAGTTCAAACTTTCCTAGTTAATGTAATCTAAAAAGATGCACAAGTTAGTAGATTTGCCTCATTTCTAAAGTAGTTTGTTGAGAAAACAAACATCTTCATTGCCGAACATTGTACTGTGTGAAATAAGCTCATTCGGTTCTAGGAATCACTTGCTTTCCTACAAAGAAGGTTGAGTGCAGCAAGTTCAAACTTTCCTAGTTTGTGTAATCTAAAAAGATGTACAAGTTAGTAGATTGGCCTCATTTCTAAAGTAGTTTCTTGAGAAAAACAAACATCTTCATTACGAACATTGTACTGTGTGAAATAAGCTAATTCGGTTCTAGGAATCACTTGCTTTCCTACAAAGAAGGTTGAGTGCAGCAAGTTCAAACTTTCCTTGTTAATGTAATCTAAAAAGATGCACAAGTTAGTAGATTCGCCTCATTTCTAAAGTAGTTTCTTGAGAAAACAAACATCTTCATTACCGAACATTTGTACTGTGTGAAATAAGCTAATTCGGTTCTAGGAATCAGTTTGCTTTTCTACAAAGAAGGTTGAGTGCAGCAAGTTCAAACTTTCCTTGTTAATGTAATCTAAAAAGATGTACAAGTTAGAAGATTCGCCTCATTTCTAAAGTAGTTTGTTGAGAAAACAAACATCTTCATTGCCGAACATTGTACTGTGTGAAATAAGCTCATTCGGTTCTAGGAATCACTTGCTTTCCTACAAAGAAGGTTGAGTGCAGCAAGTTCAAACTTTCCTAGTTTTGTGTAATCTAACAAGATGTACAAGTTAGTAGATTGGCCTCATTTCTAAAGTAGTTTCTTGAGAAAACAAACATCTTCATTACCGAACACTGTACTGTGTGAAATAAGTTAATTCGGTTCTAGGAATCAGTTTAATTTCTACAAAGAAGGTTGAGTGCAGCAAGTTCAAACTTTCCTTGTTAATGTAATGTAAAAAGATGTACAAGTTAGCAGATTGGCCTCATTTCTAAAGTAGTTTCTTGAGAAAACAAACATCTTCATACCGAACATTGTACTGTGTGAAATAAGCTCATTCGGTTCTAGGAATCAGTTGCTTTCCTACAAAGATGGTTGAGTGCAGCAAGTTCAAACTTTCCTTGTTTAATGTAATCTAACAAGATGCACAAGTTAGTAGATTCGCCTCATTTCTAAAAGTAGTTTCTTGAGAAAACAAACATCTTCATTAACGAACATTGTACTTGTGAAATAAGCTCATTCGGTTCTAGGAATCACTTGCTTTCCTACAAAGAAGGTTGAGTGCAGCAAGTTCAAACTTTCCTAGTTAATGTAATCTAACAAGATGTACAAGTTAGTGGATTGGCCTCATTTCTAAAGTAGTTTCTTTAGAAAACAAACATCTTCATTACTGAACACTGTACTGTGTGAAATAAGCTAATTCGGTTCTAGGAATCACTTGCTTTCCTACAAAGAAGGTTGAGTGCAGCAAGTTCAAACTTTCCTTGTTAATGTAATCTAACAAGATGTACAAGTTAGTAGATTCGCCTCATTTCTAAAGTAGTTTCTTGAGAAAACAAACATCTTCATTACTGAAACATTGTACTGTGTGAAATAAGCTTAATTCGGTTCTAGGAATCATTTTGCTTTCTACAAAGAAGGTTGAGTGCAGCAAGTTCAAACTTTCCTTGTTAATGTAATCTAAAAAGATGGCCAAGTTAGTAGATTGGCCTCATTTCTAAAGTAGTTTGTTGAGAAAACAAACATCTTCATTACCGAACATTGTACTGTGTGAAATAAGCTCATTCGGTTCTAGGAATCACTTGCTTTCCTACAAAGAAGGTTGAGTGCAGCAAGTTCAAACTTTCCTTGTTAATGTAATCTAACAAGATGCACAAGTTAGTAGATTGGCCTCATTTGTAAAGTAGTTTCTTTAGAAAACAAACATCTTCAGTACTGAACACTGTACTGTTTGAAATAAGTTAATTCGGTTCTAGGAATCAGTTTGCTTTCTACAAAGATGGTTGAGTGCAGCAAGTTCAAACTTTCCTTGTTAATGTAATCTAAAAAGATGTACAAGTTAGTAGATTCCCCTCATTTGTAAAGTAGTTTCTTGAGAAAACAAACATCTTCATTGCCAAACATTGTACTGTGTGAAATAAGCTCATTCGGTTCTAGGAATCAGTTGCTTTCCTACAAAGATGGTTGAGTGCAGCAAGTTCAAACTTTCCTTGTTAATGTAATCTAAAAAGATGCACAACTTAGTAGATTTTCCTCATTTCTAAAGTAGTTTCTTTAGAAAAGAAACATCTTCAGTACCGAACACTGTACTGTGTGAAATAAGTTAATTCACTTCTAGGAATCACTTTAATTTCTACAAAGAAGGTTGAGTGCAGCAAGTTCAAACTTTCCTTGTTAATGTAATCTAAAAAGATGGCCAAGTTAGAAGATTGGCCTCATTTCTAAAGTAGTTTGTTGAGAAAACAAACATCTTCATTGCCAAACATTGTACTGTGTGAAATAAGCTCATTCGGTTCTAGGAATCAGTTTCTTTCCTACAAAGAAGGTTGAGTGCAGCAAGTTCAAACTTTCCTTGTTAATGTAATCTAAAAAGATGCACAACTTAGTAATTGGCCTCATTTCTAAAGTAGTTTGTTTAGAAAACAAACATCTTCATTACCGAAAACTGTACTATGTGAAATGAGCTAGTTCGGTTCTAGGAATCACTTGCTTTCCTACAAAGAAGGTTGAGTGCAGCAAGTTCAAACTTTCCTAGTTTGTGTAATCTAACAAGATGTACAAGTTAGTGGATTTGCCTCATTTCTAAAGTGGTTTCTTTAGAAAACAAACATCTTCAGTACTGAACACTGTACTGTGTGAAATAAGTTAATTCGGTTCTAGGAATCAGTTTCCTTTTCTAAGAAGATGGTTGAGTGCAGCAAGTTCAAACTTTCCTTGTTAATGTAATCTAAAAAGATGGCCAAGTTAGCAGATTCACCTCATTTGTAAGGTAGTTTGTTGAGAAAATTAACATCTTTATTGCGAACATTGTACTGTGTGAAATAAGCTCATTCAGTTCTAGGAATCACTTGTTTTCCTACAAAGAAGGTTGAGTGCAGCAAGTTCAAACTTTCCTTGTTAATGTAATCTAAAAGATTTAAAAGTTAGTAGATTGGCCTCATTTCTAAAGTAGTTTCTTTAGAAAACAAACATCTTCATTACTGAACACTGTACTGTGTGAAATAAGTTAATTCGGTTCTAGGAATCAGTTTAATTTCTACGAAGATGGTTGAGTGCAGCAAGTTCAAACTTTCCTTGTTAATGTAATCTAAAAAGATGCACAAGTTACTAGATTGGCCTCATTTGTAAAGTAGTTTGTTGAGAAAAGAAACATCTTCATTGCCGAACATTGTACTGTGAAAAAGCTCATTCAGTTCTAGGAATCAGTTGTTTTCCTACAAAGAAGGTTGAGTGCAGCAAGTTCAAACTTTCCTTGTTAATGTAATCTAACAAGATGTACAAGTTAGTAGATTGGCCTCATTTCTAAAGTAGTTTCTTTAGAAAACAAACATCTTCAGTACAAACACTGTACTATGTGAAATAAGTTAATTCGGTTCTAGGAATCAGTTTAATTTCAATGAAGATGGTTGAGTGCAGCAAGTTCAAACTTTCCTTGTTAATGTAATCTAAAAAGATGCACAAGTTATTAGATTGGCCTCATTTCTAAAGTAGTTTCTTTAGAAAACAAACATCTTCATTGCCAAACATTGTACTGTTTGAAATGAGCTCATTCGGTTCTAGGAATCACTTGCTTTCCTACAAAGAAGGTTGAGTGCAGCAAGTTCAAACTTTCCTTGTTAATGTAATCTAAAAAGATGTACAAGTTAGTGGATTGGCCTCATTTCTAAAGTAGTTTCTTTAGAAAACAAACATCTTCAGTACTGAACACTGTACTGTGTGAAATAAGCTAATTCGGTTCTAGGAATCAGTTTCCTTTCTACGAAGATGGTTGAGTGCAGCAAGTTCAAACTTTCCTTGTTAATGTAATCTAAAAGATGGCCAAGTTAGAAGATTCGCCTCATTTGTAAAGTAGTTTGTTGAGAAAACAAACATCTTCATTGCCAAACATTGTACTGTTTGAAATAAGCTCATTCGGTTCTAGGAATCAGTTGCTTTCCTACAAAGAAGGTTGAGTGCAGCAAGTTCAAACTTTCCTTGTTAATGTAATCTAAAAAGATGCACAAGTTAGTAGATTGGCCTCATTTCTAAAGTAGTTTGTTTAGAAAACAAACATCTTCATTACTGAACACTGTACTGTGAAATAAGCTAATTCGGTTCTAGGAATCAGTTTGCTTTCTAGAAAAGATGGTTGAGTGCAGCAAGTTCAAACTTTCCTTGTTAATGTAATCTAAAAAGATGGCCAAGTTAGTAGATTCGCCTCATTTGTAAAGGTAGTTTGTTGAGAAAACAAACATCTTCATTGCCGAACATTGTACTGTGTGAAATAAGCTCATTCGGTTCTAGGAATCACTTGCTTTCCTACAAAGAAGGTTGAGTGCAACAAGTTCAAACTTTCCTTGTTAATGTAATCTAAAAAGATGCACAATTTAGTAGATTGGCCTCATTTCTAAAGTAGTTTCTTTAGAAAAGAAACATCTTCAGTACCGAACACTGTACTGTGTGAAATAAGTTAATTCGCTTCTAGGAATCAGTTTAATTTCTATGAAGAAGGTTGAGTGCAGCAAGTTCAAACTTTCCTTGTTAATGTAATCTCAAAAGATGCACAAGTTAGAAGATTGGCCTCATTTCTAAAGTAGTTTGTTGAGAAAACAAACATCTTCATTACCTGAACATTGTACTGTGTGAAATAAGCTCATTCGGTTCTAGGAATCAGTTTAATTTCTACAAAGAAGGTTGAGTGCAGCAAGTTCAAACTTTCCTTGTTAATGTAATCTAAAAAGATGCACAAGTTAGTAGATTGGCCTCATTTCTAAAGTAGTTTCTTGAGAAACAAACATCTTCATTACAGATCATTGTACTGTGTGAAATAAGCTCATTCGGTTCTAGGAATCAGTTTAATTTCTACAAAGAAGGTTGAGTGCAGCAAGTTCAAACTTTCCTTGTTAATGTAATCTAAAAAGATGCACAAGTTAGTAGATTGGCCTCATTTCTAAAGTAGTTTCTTTAGAAAACAAACATCTTCATTACTGAACACTGTACTGTGTGAAATAAGCTAATTCGGTTCTAGGAATCAGTTTAATTTCTAAGAAGAAGGTTGAGTGCAGCAAGTTCAAACTTTCCTTGTTAATGTAATCTAACAAGATGTACAAGTTAGAAGATTTGCGTCATTTGTAAAGTAGTTTCTTTAGAAAACAAACATCTTCATTACCAAACATTGTACTTTTTGAAATAAGCTCATTCGGTTCTAGGAATCAGTTGCTTTTCTACAAAGAAGGTTGAGTGCAGCAAGTTCAAACTTTCCTTGTTAATGTAATCTAAAAAGATGGCCAAGTTAGATTCGCCTCATTTCTAAAGTAGTTTGTTGAGAAAACAAACATCTTCATTACCGAACATTGTACTGTGTGAAATAAGCTCATTCGGTTCTAGGAATCACTTGCTTTTCTACAAAGAAGGTTGAGTGCAGCAAGTTCAAACTTTCCTTGTTAATGTAATCTAACAAGATGTACAAGTTTAGTAGATTGGCCTCATTTCTAAAGTTGTTTCTTTAGAAAACAAACATCTTCAGTACTGAACACTGTACTGTGTGAAATAAGTTAATTCAGTTCTAGGAATCATTTTCCTTTCTACAAAGATGGTTGAGTGCAGCAAGTTCAAACTTTCCTTGTTAATGTAATCTAAAAAGATGGCCAAGTTAGTAGATTCACCTCATTTGTAAAGTAGTTTGTTGAGAAAACAAACATCTTCATTGCCAAACATTGTACTGTGTGAAATAAGCTCATTCGGTTCTAGGAATCACTTGCTTTCCTACAAAGAAGGTTGAGTGCAGCAAGTTCAAACTTTCCTTGTTAATGTAATCTAAAAGATGCACAATTTATTAGATTGGCCTCATTTCTAAAGTAGTTTCTTTAGAAAAGAAACATCTTCAGTACCGAACACTGTACTGTGTGAAATAAGTTAATTCGCTTCTAGGAATCACTTTAATTTCTACGATGAAGGTTGAGTGCAGCAAGTTCAAACTTTCCTTGTTAATGTAATCTGAAAAGATGGCCAAGTTAGAAGATTGGCCTCATTTGTAAAGTAGTTTGTTGAGAAAACAAACATCTTCATTGCCAAACATTGTACTGTTTGAAATAAGCTCATTCGGTTCTAGGAACCAGAATTCTTTCCTACAAAGAAGGTTGAGTGCAGCAAGTTCAAACTTTCTTTGTTAATGTAATCTGACAAGATGCACAACTTAGTAAATTGCACTCATTTCTAAAGTAGTTTGTTTAGAAAACAAACATCTTCATTGCGAAAACTGTACTATGTGAAATGAGCTAGTTCGGATCTAGGAATCACTTGCTTTCCTACAGAAGAAGGTTGAGTGCAGCAAGTTCAAACTTTCCTAGTTTGTGAAATCTAACAAGATGTACAAGTTAGTGGATTCGCATCTTTTTTTAATGTGGTTTCTTTAGAAAACAAACATCTTCAGTACTGAGCACTGTACTGTGTGAAAAAAGTTAATTCGGTTCTAGGAATCAGTTTCCTTTATACAAAGATGGTTGAGTGCAGCAAGTTCAAACTTTCCTTGTTACTGTAATCTAAAAAGATGGCCAAGTTAGCAGATTCACCTCATTTGTAAAGTAGTTTGTTGAGAAAATTAACATCTTTATTGCCTAACTTTGTACTGTGTGAAATAAGCTCATTCGTTTCTAGGAATCACTTGCATTCCTACAAAGAAGGTTGAGTGCAGCAAGTTCAAACTTTCCTAGTTAATGTAATCTAAAAAGATGCACAAGTTAGTAGATTGGCCTCATTTCTAAAGTTGTTTCTTTAGAAAAGAAACATCTTCAGTACTGAACACTGTACTCTGTAAAATAAGTGGATTTGTTCTAGGAATCAGTTTAATTTCTACAAAGATGGTTGAGTGCAGCAAGTTCAAACTTTCCTTGTTAATGTAATCTAAAAAGATGTACAAGTTAGTAGATTCGCCTCATTTGTAATCGTAGTTCATTTTGAAAAACAAACATCTTTGTTGTAAAAAAAAACAGTTCTTCATTTCCCAAACAAGTTCAAACTTTCCTTGTTAATGTAATCTAAAAGATGAAAGTTAGTAAGCTCATTTCTAAAGTAGTTTCTTTTAGAAAAGAAACATCTCAGTACCAAACACTGTACTGTGAAATAAGCTAATTTTCTAGGAATCAGTTTAATTTCTACAAAGAAGGTTGAGTGCAGCAAGTTCAAACTTTCCTTGTTAATGTAATCTAAAAAGATGCACAACTTAGTAAATTGGCCTCATTTCTAAAGTAGTTTGTTTAGAAAACAAACATCTTCATTACCGAAAAACTGTACTATGTGAAATGAGCTAGTTCGGTTCTAGGAATCACTTGCTTTCCTACGAAGAAGGTTGAGTGCAGCAAGTTCAAACTTTCCTAGTTTGTGTAATCTAAAAGATGTACAAGTTAGTGGATTCGCGTCATTTCTAAAGTGGTTTCTTTAGAAAAGAAACATCTTCAGTACTGAGCACTGTATTGTGTAAAATAAGTTAATTCGGTTCTAGGGAATCAGTTTCCTTTCTAGAAGATGGTTGAGTGCAGCAAGTTCAAACTTTCCTTGTTAATGTAATCTAAAAAAGATGGCCAAGTTAGTAGATTCACCTCATTTGTAAAGTAGTTTGTTGAGAAAATTAAACATCTTATTGCCAAACATTGTACTGTGTGAAATAAGCTCATTCAGTTCTAGGAATCAGTTGCTTTCCTATAAAGAAGGTTGAGTGCAGCAAGTTCAAACTTTCCTTGTTAATCTAATCTAAAAAGATGCACAACTTAGTAGATTGGCCTCATTTATAAAGTAGTTTCTTTAGAAAACAAACATCTTCAGTACTGAACATTGTACTTGATTTAATAAGCTAATTCGGTTCTAGGAATCAGTTTAATTTCTACGAAGATGGTTGAGTGCAGCAAGTTCAAACTTTCCTTGTTAATGTAATCTAAAAAGATGGCCAAGTTAGAAGATTGGCCTCATTTGTAAAGTAGTTTGTTGAGAAAACAAACATCTTCATTGCCAAACATTGTACTGTTTGAAATAAGCTCATTCGGTTCTAGGAATCAATTCTTTCCTACAAAGAAGGTTGAGTGCAGCAAGTTCAAACTTTTCCTTGTTAATGTAATCTGTCAAAAGGCACAACTTAGTGAATTGGCCTCATTTCTAAAGTAGTTTGTTTAGAAAACAAACATCTTCATTACAGAACACTGTACTGTGTGAAATGAGCTAGTTCAGTTCTAGGAATCACTTGCTTTTCCTACGAAGAAGGTTGAGTGCAGCAAGTTCAAACTTTCCTAGTTTGTGTAATCTAACAAGATGTACAAGTTAGTGGATTCACCTCTTTTCTAAAGTGGTTTGTTTAGAAAACAAACATCTTCATTAGTGAGCATTGTACTGTGTGACATGAGTTAATTGGTTCTAGAAATCAGTTTCCTTTCTACAAAGAAGGTTGAGTGCAGCAAGTTCAAACTTTCCTTGTTAATGTAATCTAAAAAGATTTACAAGTTATCAGATTCACCTCATTTGTAAAGTAGTTTCTTGAGAAAATTAACATCTTTTTTCCCGAAAACTGTACTGTGTGAAATAAGTTCATTCCCTTCTAGGAATCACTTGCTTTCCTACAAAGAAGGTTGAGTGCAACAAGTTCAAACTTTCCTTGTTAATGTAATCTAAAAGATGCACAACTTAGTAGATTGGCCTCATTTCTAAAGTAGTTTATTTAGAAATGAAACATCTTCAGTACCGAACACTGTACTGTGTGAAATGTTAATTCAGTTCTAGAAATCAGTTTAATTTCTACAAAGATGGTTGAGTGCAGCAAGTTCAACCTTTCCTTGTTAATGTAATCTAAAAAGATGGCCAAGTTAGTAGATTTATGTCATTTGTAAAAAAGTACTTTGTTGAAAAACAAACATCTTCATTGCCAAAAATTGTACAGTTTAAAATGAGCTCATTCGGTTCTAGGAATCAGTTGCTTTCTACAAAGAAGGTTGAGTGCAGCAAGTTCAAACTTTCCTTGTTAATGTAATCTAAAAGATGCACAACTTAGTAAATTGGCCTCATTTCTAAAGTAGTTTGTTTAGAAAACAAACATCTTCATTACCGAAAACTGTACTATGTGAAATGAGCTAGTTCAGTTCTAGGAATCACTTGCTTTCCTACGAAGAAGGTTGAGTGCAGCAAGTTCAAACTTTCCTAGTTTGTGTAATCTAACAAGATGTACAAGTTAGTGGATTCGTGTCATTTCTAAAGTGGTTTCTTTAGAAAACAAACATCTTCAGTACTGAGCACTGTACTGTGTGAAATAAGTTAATTCAGTTCTAGGAATCATTTTCCTTTCTACGAAGATGGTTGAGTGCAGCAAGTTCAAACTTTCCTTGTTAATGTAATCTAAAAAGATGGCCAAGTTAGAAGATTCACCTCATTTGTAAGGTAGTTTGTTGAGAAAACAAACATCTTCATTGCCAAACATTGTACTGTTTGAAATAAGCTCATTCGGTTCTAGGAATCAGTTGCTTTCCTACAAAGAAGGTTAAGTGCAACAAGTTCAAACTTTCCTTGTTAATGTAATCTAAAAAGATGTACAACTTAGTAGATTGGCCTCATTTCTAAAGTAGTTTCTTTACAAAACAAACATCTTCATTACTGAACACTGTACTGATTGAAATAAGCTAGTTAGGGTTCTAGGAATCAGTTTAATTTCTACGAAGATGGTTGAGTGCAGCAAGTTCAAACTTTCCTTGTTAATGTAATCTAAAAAGATGGCCAAGTTAGAAGATTCACCTCATTTGTAAAGTAGTTTGTTGAGAAAACAAACATCTTCATTGCCAAACATTGTACTGTTTGAAATAAGCTCATTCGGTTCTAGGAATCACTTTCTTTCTTACAAAGAAGGTTGAGTGCAGGAATTTCAAACTTTCCTTGTTAATGTAATCTGACAAGATGCACAATTTAGTGAATTGGCTTCATTTCTAAAGTAGTTTGTTTAGAAAACAAACATTTTCATTACCGAACACTGTACTATGTGAAATGAGCTAATTTGGATCTAGGAATCAGTTTAATTTCTATAAAGATGGTTGAGTGCAGCAAGTTCAAACTTTCCTTGTTAATGTAATCTCAAAGGATGGCCAAGTTAGAAGATTCACCTCATTTCTAAAGTGGTTTCTTGAAAGCAAACATCTTCATTACTGAACATTGTACTCTGTGAAAAAAGCTCATTCGGTTCTAGGAATTCAGTCGGATTCCTACAAAGATGGTTGAGTGCAACAAGTTCAAATTTTCCTTGTTAATGTAATCTAAAAAGATGCACAACTTAGTAGATTGGCCTCATTTCTAAAGTAGTTTCTTTAGAAAAGAAACATCTTCAGTACAGATCACTGTACTGTGTGAAATAAGTTAATTCCCTTCTAGGAATCAGTTTAATTTCGATGAAGAAGGTTGAGTGCAGCAAGTTCAAACTTTCCTTGTTAATGTAATCTAAAAGATGCTCAACTTAGTAGATTGGCCTCATTTCTAAAGTAGTTTCTTTAGAAAACAAACATCTTCATTACCGAACACTGTACTGTGTGAAATAAGCTAGTTCGGTTCTAGGAATCAGTTTAATTTCTAAGAAGATGGTTGAGTGCAGCAAGTTCAAACTTGCCTTGTTAATGTAATCTCAGAAGATGGCCAAGTTAGAAGATTTGCGTCATTTGTAAAAAGTAGTTTGTTGAGAAAACAAACATCTTCATTACCAAACATTGTACTTTTTGAAATAAGCTCATTCGGTTCTAGGAATCAGTTGCTTTCCTACAAAGTTGGTTGAGTGCAGCAAGTTCAAACTTTCTTTGTTAATGTAATCTAAAAAGATGCACAACTTAGTATTGGCCTCATTTCTAAAGTAGTTTGTTTAGAAAACAAACATCTTCATTACCGAAAACTGTACTATGTGAAATGAGCTCATTCGTTTCTAGGAATCACTTGCTTTTCTACAAGGGAAGGTTGAGTGCAGCAAGTTCAAACTTTCCTAGTTTGTGTAATCTAACAAGATGTACAAGTTAGTGGATTCGCCTCATTTCTAAAGTAGTTTCTTTAGAAAACAAACATCTTCAGTACTGAGCACTGTACTGTGTGAAATAAGTTAATTCAGTTCTAGGAATCATTTTCCTTTCTACGAAGATGGTTGAGTGCAGCAAGTTCAAACTTTCCTTGTTAATGTAATCTAAAAGATGGCCAAGTTAGTAGATTCACCTCATTTGTAAAGTAGTTTGTTGAGAAAACAAACATCTTCATTGCCAAACATTGTACTGTGTGAAATAAGCTCATTCGGTTCTAGGAATCAGTTGCTTTCCTACAAAGAATGTTGAGTGCAGCAAGTTCAAACTTTCCCTTGTTAATGTAATCTAAAAAGATGCACAATTTATTAGATTGGCCTCATTTCTAAAGTAGTTTCTTTAGAAAACAAACATCTTCAGTACCGAACACTGTACTGTGTGAAATAAGTTAATTCGGTTCTAGGAATCACTTTCCTTTCTACGATGAAGGTTGAGTGCAGCAAGTTCAAACTTTCCTTGTTAATGTAATCTGAAAAGATGGCCAAGTTAGTATATTGGCCTCATTTGTAAAGTAGTTTGTTGAAAACAAACATCTTCATTACCAAACATTGTACTGTTTGAAATAAGCTCATTCGGTTCTAGGAACCAGTTTCTTTCCTACAAAGATGGTTGAGTGCAGCAAGTTCAAACTTTCTTTGTTAATGTAATCTGACAAGATGCACAAGTTAGTAAATTGCACTCATTTCTAAAGTAGTTTGTTTAGAAAACAAACATCTTCATTACCAAAAACTGTACTATGTGAAATGAGCTAGTTCGGATCTAGGAATCACTTGCTTTCCCACGAAGAAGGTTGAGTGCAGCAAGTTCAAACTTTCCTAGTTTGTGAAATCTAACAAGATGTACAAGTTAGTGGATTCGCATCTTTTTAATGTGGTTTCTTTAGAAAACAAACATCTTCAGTACTGAGCACTGTACTGTGTGAAAAAAGTTAATTCGGTTCTAGGAATCAGTTTCCTTTATACGAAGATGGTTGAGTGCAGCAAGTTCAAACTTTCCTTGTTACTGTAATCTAAAAAGATGGCCAAGTTAGCAGATTCACCTCATTTGTAAGGTAGTTTGTTGAGAAAATTAACATCTTTATTGCCGAACTTTGTACTGTGTGAAATAAGGTCATTCGTTTCTAGGAATCACTTGCATTCCTACAAAGAAGGTTGAGTGCAGCAAGTTCAAACTTTCCTTGGTAATGTAATGTTAAAAGATGCACAACTTAGTAGATTGGCTTCATTTCTAAAGTTGTTTCTTTAGAAAAGAAACATCTTCAGTATTGAACACTGTACTCTGTAAAATAAGTGGATTTGCTTCTAGGAATCAGTTTAATTTCTACAAAGATGGTTGAGTGCAGCAAGTTCAAACTTTCCTTGTTAATGTAATCTAAAAAGATTTCAAAGTTACTAGAATCGCCTCATTTGTAAAGTAGTTTGTTGAAAAAACAAACATCTTCATTTCCAAACAGTGTACTGTGTGAAATAAGCTCATTCGGTTCTAGGAATCAGTTGCTTTCCTACAAAGAAGGTTGAGTGCAGGAAGTTCAAACTTTCCTTGTTAATGTAATCTGAAAAGATGCACAACTTAGTAAATTGGCCTCATTTCTAAAGTAGTTTGTTTAGAAAACAAACATCTTCATTACCGAAAAACTGTACTATGTGTAATGAGCTAGTTCGGTTCTAGGAATCACTTGCTTTCCTACGAAGAAGGTTGAGTGCAGCAAGTTCAAACTTTCCTAGTTTGTGTAATCTAAAAAGGTGCACAAGTTAGTGGATTCGCGTTGTTTCTAAAGTGGTTTCTTTAGAAAAGAAACATCTTCAGTACTGAGCACTGTATTGTGTAAAATAAGTTAATTCGGTTCTGGGAATCAGTTTCCTTTCTACGAAGATGGTTGAGTGCAGCAAGTTCAAACTTTCCTTGTTAATGTAATCTAAAAAGATGGCCAAGTGAGCAGATTCACCTCATTTGTATGGTAGTTTGTTGAGAAAATTAAAAAGTTTATTGCTGAACATTGTATTGTGTGAAATAAGCTCATTCAGTTCTAGGAATCACTTGCTTTCCTATAAAGAAGGTTAAGTGCAGCAAGTTCAAACGTTCTTTGGTAATCTAATATAAAAGATGCACAACTTAGTAGATTGGCCTCGTTTATAAAGTAGTTTCTTTAGAAAAGAAACATCTTCAGTACCTAACATTGTATTGATTTAATAAGTGAATTCGCTTCTAGAAATCAGTTTAATTTCTACGAAGATGGTTGAGTGCAGCAAGTTCAAACTTTCCTTGTTAATGTAATCTGAAAAGATGGCCACGTTAGAAGATTGGCCTCATTTGTAAAGTAGTTTGTTGAGAAAACAAACATCTTCATTGCCAAACATTGTACTGTTTGAAATAAGCTCATTCGGTTCTAGGAATCACAATTCTTTCCTACAAAGAAGGTTGAGTGCAGCAAGTTCAAACTTTCCTTGTTAATGTAATCTGTCAAGAGGCACAACTTAGTGAATTGGCCTCATTTCTAAAGTAGTTTGTTTAGAAAACAAACATCTTCATTACAAAAACTGTACTATGTGAAATGAGCTAGTTCAGATCTAGGAATCACTTGCTTTTCCTACGAAGAAGGTTGAGTGCAGCAAGTTCAAACTTTCCTAGTTTGTGTAATCTAACAAGATGTACAAGACAGTGGATTCACGTCTTTTCTAAAGTGGTTTCCTTAGAAAACAAACATCTTCAGTAGTGAGCACTGTACTGTGTGACATGAGTTAATTTGGTTCTCGGAATCAGTTTCCTTTCTACGAAGATGGTTGAGTGCAGCAAGTTCAAACTTTCCTTGTTAATGTAATCTAAAAAGATGGTCAAGTTATCAGATTCACCTCATTTGTAAGATAGTTTGTTGAGAAAATTAACATCTTTTTTTCCGAAAATTTATGCGGTGTGAAATAAGCTCATTCGTTTCTAGGAATCACTTGCTTTCCTACAAAGAAGGTTGAGTGCAACAAGTTCAAACTTTCCTTGTTAATGTAATCTAAAAAGATGCACAACTTAGTAGATTGGCCTCATTTCTAAAGTAGTTTATTTAGAAATGAAACACCTTCAGTACCGAACACTGTACTGTGTGAAATGTTAATTCGCTTCTAGAAATCAGTTTAATTTCTTGAAGATGGGTGAGTGCAGCAAGTTCAACCTTTCCTTGTTAATGTAATCTAAAAAGATGGCCAAGTTAGGAGATTCGCCACATTTGTAAAGTACTTTGTTGAGAAAACAAACATCTTCATTGCCAAAAATTGTACAGTTTAAAATGAGCTCATTCGGTTCTAGGAATCAGTTGCTTTTCCTACAAAGAAGGTTGAGTGCAGCAAGTTCAAACTTTCCTTGTTAATGTAATCTAAAAAGATGCACAACTTAGTAAATTGGCCTCATTTCTAACGTAGTTTGTTTAGAAAACAAACATCTTCATTACCGAAAACTGTACTATGTGAAATGAGCTAGTTCAGTTCTAGGAATCACTTGCTTTCCTACGAAGAAGGTTGAGTGCAGCAAGTTCAAACTTTCCTAGTTCGTGTAACCTAACAAGATGTACAAGTTAGCGGATTCGTGTCATTTCTAAAGTGGTTTCTTTAGAAAACAAACATCTTCAGTACTGAGCAATGTACTGTGTGAAATAAGTTAATTCAGTTCTAGGCAACATTTTCCTTTCTACGAAGATGGTTGAGTGCAGCAAGTTTAAACTTTCCTTCTTAATGAAATCTAAAAAGATGGCCAAGTTAGCAGATTCACCTCATTTGTAAGGTAGTTTGTTGAGAAAAGTAACATATTTATTGCCAAACATTGTACTGTGTGAAATAAGCTCATTCGGTTCTAGGAATCACTTCCTTTCCTACAAAGAAGGTTAAGTGCAACAAGTTCAAACGTTCCTTGGTAATCTAATCTAAAAAGATGTACAACTTAGTAGATTGGCCTCATTTCTAAAGTAGTTTCTTTACAAAAGAAACATCTTCAGTACCGAACACTGTACTGATTTAATAAGTGAATTCGCTTCTAGGAATCAGTTTAATTTCTACGAAGATGGTTGAGTGCAGCAAGTTCAAACTTTCCTTGTTAATGTAATCTGAAAAGATGGCCAAGTTAGAAGATTCGCCTCATTTGTAAAGTAGTTTGTTGAGAAAACAAACATCTTCATTGCCAAACATTGTACTGTTTGAAATAAGCTCATTCGGTTCTAGGAATCAGAATTCTTTCCTACAAAGAAGGTTGAGTGCAGCAAGTTCAAACTTTCCTTGTTAATGTAATCTGACAAGAGGCACAACTTAGTGAATTGGCCTCATTTCTAAAGTAGTTTGTTTAGAAAACAAACATTTTCATTACCGAAAAGTGTACTATGTGAAATGAGCTAGTTTGGATCTAGGAATCACTTGCTTTCCTATAAAGAAGGTTGAGTGCAGCAAGTTCAAACTTTCCTAGTTTGTGTAATCTAACAAGGTGTACAAGTTAGTGGATTCGTGTCATTTCTAAAGTGGTTTCTGTAGAAAGCAAACATCTTCAGTACTGAGCACTATATTGTGTGAAATAAGTTAATTCGGTGATAGGAATCAGTTTCCTTTCTACGAAGATGGTTGAGTGCAGCAAGTTCAAACTTTCCTTGTTAATGTAATCTAAAAAGATGCACAACTTAGTAGATTGGCCTCATTTCTAAAGTAGTTTCTTTAGAAAAGAAACATCTTCAGTATCGAACACTGTACTGTGTGAAATAAGTGAATTCGCTTCTAGGAATCAGTTTAATTTCTACGAAGATGGTTGAGTGCAGCAAGTTCAAACATTCCTTGTTAATGTAATCTGAAAAGATGGACAACTTAGTAAATTGGCCTCATTTCTAAAGCAGTTTGTTGAGAAAACAAACATCTTCATTACCGAAAACTGTACTATGTGAAATGAGCTAGTTCGGTTCTAAGAATCTCTTGCTTTCCTACGAAGAAGGTTGAGTGAAGCAAGTTCAAACTTTCCTAGTTTGTGTAATCTAACAAGATGTACAAGGTAGTGGCTTCAGCGTCATTTCTGAAGTGGTTTCTTTAGAAAACAAACATCTTCAGTACTGAGCACTGTACTGTGTGCAATAAGTTAATTCGGTTCTAGGAATCAGTTTCCTTTCTACGAAGTTGGTTGAGTGCAGCAAGTTCAAACTTTCCTTGTTAATGTAATCTAAAAGATGGCCAAGTTAGCACACTCACCTCATTTGTAAGGTAGTTTGTTGAGAAAAGTAACATCTTTATTTCCTAACATTGTACACTGTGAAATAAGCTCATTCGGTTCTAGGAATCACTTACTTTCCTGCAAAGAAGGTTGAGTGCAGCAAGTTCAAACGTTCCTTGTTAATGTAATCTAAAACGATGCACAACTTGGTAGATTGGCCTCATTTCTAAAGTAGTTTCTTCAGAAAAGAAACATCTTCAGTACTGAACACTGTACTGTGTGAAATCAGTTAATTCGCTTCTAGGAATCACTTTACTTTCTACGAAGATGGTAGAGTGCAGCAAGTTCAAACTTTCCTTGTTAATGTAATCTCAAAAGATGGCCAAGTTAGGAGATTCGCTTCATTTTCAAAGTAGTTTGTTGAGAAAACAAACATGTTCATTGCCAAACATTGTACTTTGTGAAATAAGCTCATTCGGTTCTAGGAATCAGTTGCTTTCCTACAAAAGAAGGTTGAGTGCACAGTTCAAACTTTCCTTGTTAATGTAATCTGAAAAGATGCACAACTTAGTAAATTGGCCTCATTTCTAAACTAGTTTGTTTAGAAAACAAACATCTTCATTACCGAAAAGTGTACTATGTTAAATGAGCTAGTTCGGTTCTAGGAATCACTTGCTTTCCTACGAAGACGGTTGAGTGCAGCAAGTTCAAACTTTCCTTGCTAATGTAATCTAAAAAGATGCACAATTTAGTAGATTGGCCTCATTTCTAAAGTAGTTTCTTTAGAAAAGAAACATCTCCAGTACCGAACACTGTACTGTGTTAAATAAGTTGATTCGTTTCCAGGATTCAGTTTAATTTCTACGAAGATGGCTGAGTGCAGCAAGTTCAAACTTTCCTTGTTAATGTAATCTCAAAAGATGGCCAAGTTAAAAGATTCGCCTCATTTGTAAAGTAGTTTGTTGAGAAAACAATCATCTTCATTGCCAAACATTGTAATGTGTGAAATAAGCTCATTCGGTTCTAGGAATCAGTTGCTTTCCTACAATGAAGGTTGAGTTCAGCAAGTTCAAACTTTCCTTGTTAAAGTAATTTGAAAAGATGCACAACTTAGTAAATTGGCCTCATTTCTAAAGTAGTTTGTTTAGAAAACAAACATCTTCATTACCAAAAACTGTACTATGTGAAATGAGCTAGTTCGGTTCTAGGAATCACTTGCTTTCCTACGAAGAAAGTTAGCAGATTCACCTCATTTGTAAGGTAGTTTGTTGAGAAAAGTAACATCTTTATTGCCGAACATTGTACAGTGTGCAAATAAGCTCATTCGGTTCTAGGAATCACTTGCTTTCCTACAAAGAAGGTTGAGTGCAGCAAGTTCAAACTTTCCTTGGTAATGTAATGTAAAAAGATGCAGAACTTAGTAGATTGGCCTCATTTCTAAAGTAGTTTCTTTAGAAAAGAAACATCTTCATTACCGAACACTGTGGTTTCTTTAAAAAACAAACATCTTCAGTACTGAGCACTGTACAGTGTGAAATAAGTT
The DNA here is from genome assembly GCA_036365145.1 of Orientallactaga sibirica. Lineage (NCBI taxonomy): Eukaryota > Metazoa > Chordata > Mammalia > Rodentia > Dipodidae > Orientallactaga > Orientallactaga sibirica. Next base: position 68,861 of record JAEOAD010002715.1, read on the forward strand.
AATTCGGTTCCAGGAATCCGTTTCCTTTCTACTGAAGATGGTTGAGTGCAGCAAGTTCAAACTTTCCGTGTTAATGTAGTCCAAAAAGATTTCAAAGTTAGTGGATTCGCCTCATTTGTAAAGTAGTTTGTTAAGAAAACAAACATCTTCATTGCCAAACACTGTACTGTTTGAAATAAGCTCATTCGGTTCTAGGAATCTGTTACTTTCCTACAAAGAAGGTTGAGTGCAGCAAGTTCAAACTTTCCTTGTTAATGTAATCTGAGAAGATGCACAACTTAGTAAATTGGCCTCATTTCTAAAGTAGTTTGTTTAGAAAAAGAACATCTTCATTATCAAAACTGTACTATGTGAAATGAGCCTTTTCGGTTCTAGGAATCACTTGCTTTCCTACGAAGAATGTTGAGTGCAACAAGTTCAAACTTTCCTAGTTTGTGTAATCTAACAAGGTGTACAAGTTAGTGGATTCGCGTCCTTTCTAACGTGGTTTCTTTAGAAAACAAACATCTTCGGTACTGAGCACTGTATTGTGTGAAATAAGTAAATTCGGTTCTAGGAATCAGTTTCCTTTCTAGGAAGATGGTTGAGTGCAGCAAGTTCAAACTTTCCTTTTTAATGTAATCTAAAAAGATGGCCAAGTTAGCAGATTCACTTCATTTCTAAGGTAGTTTGGTGAGAAAAGTAACATCTTTATTTCCAACATTGTACTGTGTGAAATAAGCTCATTCGGTTCTAGGAATCACTTGCTTTCCTCCAGAGAAGGTTGAGTGCAGCAAGTTCAAACTTTCCTTGGTAATGTAATCTAAAAAGATGCACAACTTAGTAGATTGGCCTCATTTCTAATGTAGTTTCTTTAGAAAAGAAACATCTTCAGTACCGAACACTGTACTGTGTGAAATAAGTGAATTCGCTTCTAGGAATCAGTTTAATTTCTACGAAGATGGTTGAGTGCAGCAAGTTCAAACTTTCCTTGTTAATGTCATCTCAAAAGATGGCCAAGTTAGAAGATTCGACTCATTTGTAAAGTATTTTGTTGAGAAAACAAACATCTTCATTACAGAACATTGTACTGTGTGAAAAAAGCTCATTCGGTTCTAGATTTCAGTTGCTTTCCTACAAAGACCGTTGAGTGCAACAAGTCCAAACTTTCCATGTTAATGTAATATAGAAAGATGCACAACTTAGTAGATTGGCCTCATTTCTAAAGTAGTTTCTTTAGAAAAGAAACATCTTCAGTACCGAACACTGTACTGTGAGAAATAAGTTAATTCGCTTCTAGGAATCAGTTTAATTTCTACGAAGATGGTTGAGTGCAGCAAGTTCAAGCCTTCCTAGTTTGTGTAATCTAACAAGATGTATAAGTTAATGGATTCGCCTCATTTCTAAAGTAGTTTCTTTAGAAGAGAAACATCTTCAGTACCAAACACTGTACTGTGTGAAATAAGTGAATTCACTTCTAGGAAACAGTTTATTTTCTACGGAGATGTTTGAGTGCAGCAAGTTCAAACTTTCCTTGTTAATGTAATCTAAAAAGATGGCAAAGTTAGTAGATTCGCCTCATTTGTAAAGTAGTTTGTTGAGAAAACAAACATCTTCCTTGCCAAACATTGTACTGTGTGAAATAAGCTCATTCGCTTCTAGGAATCAGTTGCTTTCCTACAAAGAAGGTTGAGTGCAGCAAGTTCAAACTTTCCTTGTTAATGTAATCTAAAAAGATGACCAAGTTAGTAGATTAGCTTCATTTCTAAAGTAGTGTCTTTAGAAAACAAACCTTCATTGCCAAACATTGTACTGTGTGAAATGAGCTAATTCGGTTCTAGGATTCAGTTTACTTTCTGCGAAGATTGCTGAGTTTAGCAAGTTCAAACTTTCCTTGTTAATGTAATCTAAAAGATGTCCAAGTTAGTAGATTCACATCATTTGTAAATTAGTTTGTTGAGAAAAACAAACATCTTCATTGCCTAACATTGTCCTGTGTGAAATAAGCTCATTCGGTTCTAGGAATCACTTGCTTTCCTTCAAGGTTGAGTGCAGCAAGTTCAAACTTTCCTTGTTAATGTAATCTAAAAGATGCACAACTTAGTGGATTTCCCTCATTTCTAAAGTAATTTTTTAGAAAAGAAACATCTTCACTACCGAACACTGTACTGTGTGAAATAAGTTGATTCCCTTCTAGTAATCAGTTTCATTTCTAAGAAGATGGTTGAGTGCAGCAAGTTCAAACGTTCTTGGTTAATGTAATCTAAAAAGATGGCCAAGTTAGTAGATTCACCTCACTTGTAAAGTAGTTTCTTGAGAAAACAAACATCTTCATTGCCGAACATTGTACTGTGTGAAATAAGCTCATTCGGTTCTAGGATTCACTTGCTTGCCTTCAAAGATTGAGTGCAACAAGTTCAAACATTCCTTGTTAATGTAATCTAAAAAGAAGGCCAAGTTAGTAGATTCGACTCATTTGTAAAGTAGTTTGTTGAGAAAACAAACATCTTCATTGCTGAACATTGTACTGTGTGAAATAAGCTCATTCGGTTCTAGGAATCAGTTGCTTTCCTACAAAGAAGGTTGAGTGCAGCAAATTCAAACTTTCCTTGTTAATGTAACCTAAAAAGATGCACAACGTAGTAGATTGGCCTCATTTTTAAAGTAGTTTGTTTAGAAAACAAACATCTTCATTACCAAACACTGTAGTATGTGAAATAAGCTAGGTCGGTTCTAGTAATAACTTGCTTTCCTACGAAGAAGGTTGAGTGCAGCAAGTTCAAACTTTCCTAGTTTGTGTAATCTAACAAGATGTACAAGTTAGTGGATTCGTGTCATTTCTAAAGTAGTTTCTTTAGAAAACACACATCTTCAGTACCTAACACTGTACTGTTTGAAATAAGTTAATTGGCTTCTAGGAATCAGTTTCCTTTCTACGAACATGGTTGAGTTTTGCAAGTTCAAACTTTCCTTGTTAATGTAATCTAAAAAGATGTCCAAGTTAGTAGATTCGCCTCATTTCTAAAGTAGTTTCTTCAGAAAAGAAACCTTCATTGCCAAACATTGTACTGTGTGAAATAAGCTTATTCGGTTCTAGGAATCAGTTTACTTTCTACCAAGATGGTTGAGTTTAGCAAGTTCAAACGTTCCATGTCAATGTAATCTAAAAAGATGTCCAAGTTAGTAGATTTGCCTCATTGGTAAAGTAGTTTGTTGAGAAAACAAACATCTTCATTGCGAAACATTGTACTGTGTGTAAAAAGCTAATTCGGTTCTAGAATTCAGTTGCTTTCCTACAAAGACGGTTGAGTGCAGAAAGTTCAAAATTTCCTTGTTAATGTAATCTAAAAAGATGCACAACTTAGTAGATTGGCCTCATTTCTAAACTGGTTTCTTTAGTAAAGAAACATCTTCAGTACCAAACACTGTACTGTGTGAAATAAGTGAATTCGCTTCTAGGAATCAGTTTAATTTCTAACAAGAGGGTTGAGAGCAGCACGTTCAAACTTTCCTAATTTGTGTAATCTAACAAGATGTACAAGTTAGTGGATTCGCCTCATTTCTAAAGTAGTTTCTTTAGAAAAGAAACATCTTCAGTACCGAACACTGTACTGTGTGAAATAAGTTAATTCGCTTGTAGGAATCAGTTTAATTTCTACGAAGATGATTGAGTGCAGCAAGTTCAAACTTTCCATGTTAATGTAATGTAAAAAGATGGCCATGTTAGCAGATTCGCGTCATTTGTAAAATAGTTTGTTGAGAAAAATTAACATCTTCATGGCCGAACATTGTACTGTGTGAAATAAGCTCGTTCGGTTCTAGGAATCACTTGCTTTCCTACAAAGAAGGTTGAGTGCAGGAAGTTCAAACGTTCCATGTTAATGTAATCTAAAAGATGCACAACTTAGTAGATTGGCGTCATTTCTAAAGTAGTTTCTTTAGAAAACAAACATCTTCAGTACCAACACTGTACTTTCGTGTGAAATAAGATAATTCGGTTCTAGGAATCAGTTTCCTTTCTAGGAAGATGGTTGAGTTTAGCAAGTTCAAACTTTCCTTGTTAATGTAATCTAAAAAAGATGGCCAAGTTAGTAGATTCGCCTCATTTGTAAAGTAGTGTCTTGAGACAACAAACCTTCATTGCCAAACATTGTACTGTGTGAAATGAGCTAATTCGGTTCTAGGAATCAGTTTAATTTCTACGAAGAAGGTTGAGTGCAGCAAGTTCAAACTATCCTTGTTAATGTAATCTAAAAAGATGCACAACTTAGTGGATTTGCCTCATTTCGAAAGTAATTTCTTTAGAAAAGAAACATCTTCAGTACCGAACACTGTATTTTGTGAAATAAGTTAATTCGCTTCTAGGAATCAGTTTCATTTCTAAAAAGATGGTTGAGTGCAGCAAGGTCAAACGTTCTTTGTTGATGTAATCTAAAAAGATCGCCAAGTTACTAGATTCACGTCATTTGTAAAGTAGTGTGTTGAGAAAACAAACATCTTCATTGCGGAACATTGTACTGTGTGAAATAAGCCCATTCAGTTCTAGGAATCAGTTGCTTTCCTTCAAAGTTTGAGTGCAGCAAGTTCAAACTTTCCTTGTTAATGTAATCAAAAAGATGCACAACTTAGTGGATTCGCCTCATTTGTAAAGTAGTTTCTTTAGAAAAGAAACATATTCAGTACCTAACACTGTACTGTGTGAAATAAGTTAATTCGCTTCTAGGAATCAGTTTAATTTCTACGAAGACGGTTGTGTGCAGCAAGTTCAAACGTTCCTTGTTAATGTAATATCAAAAGGAGGCCTAGTTAGAAGATTCGCCTCATTTGTAAAGTAGTTTGTTGAGAAAACAAACATCTTCATTGCCGATCATTTTCCTTGTTAATGTAACCTAAAAGATGCACAACGTAGTAGATTGGCCTCATTTCTAAAGTAGTGTTTTTAGAAAACAAATATCTACTTTACCGAACACTGTACTATGTGAAATAAACTAGTTTGGTTCTAGTAATAACTTGCTTTCCTACGAAGAAGGTTGAGTGCAGCAAGTTCAATCTTTCCTAGTTTGTGTAATCTAACAAGATGTACAAGGTAGTGGATTCACATCGTTTCTAAAGTGGTTTCTTTAGAAAACAAACATCTTCAGTACTGAACACTGTACTGTGTGAAATAAGTTAATTCGGTTCTAGGAATCAGTTTCCTTTCCACGAAGATGGTTGAGTGCAGCAAGTTCAAACTTCCCTTGGTAACGTAATCTCAAAAGATGGTCAAGTTAGAAGATTCACCTCATTTGTAAAGTAGTTTGTTGAGAAAACAAACACCTTCATTGCCAGACATTGTACTGTGTGAAATAAGCTCATTCGGTTCTAGGAATCAGTTGCTTTCCTACAAAGAAGGTTGAGTGCAGCAAGTTCAAACTTTCCTTGTTAATGTAATCTAAAAGATGCACAACTTAGTAGATTGGCCTCATTTCTAAAGTAGTTTGTTTAGAAAACAAACATCTTCATTACCGAACACTGTACTATGTAAAATGAGTTAGTTCGGTTCTAGGAATCACTTGCTTTCCTACGAAGAAGGTTGAGTACAGCAAGTTCAAACTTTCCTAGTTTGTGTAATCTAAGAAGATGTACAAGTTAGTGGGGTTTTGCGTCATTTCTAAGTTAGTTTCTTTAGAAAACAAACATCTTCAGTACCGAACACTGTACTGTGCGAAATAAGTTAATTCTGTTCTAGGAATCAGTTTCCTTTCTACGAAGATGGTTGAGTTTAGCAAGTTCAAACTTTCCTTTTAATGTACTCTAAAAAGATGTCCAAGTTAGTAGATTCGCCTCATTTCTAAAGTAGTTTCTTTTTAGAAAACAAACCTTCACTGCCCAACATTGTACTGTTTGAAGTGAGCTAATTCGGTTCTGGGAATCAGTTTACTTTCTACGAAGATGGTTGAGTGCAGCAAGATCAAACTATCCTTGTTAATGTAATCTAAAAAGATTTCCATGTTAGTAGATTTGCCTTATTTGTAAAGTAGAGTGTTGAGAAAACAAACATCTTCATTGGCGAACATTGTACTGTGTGAAAAAAGCGAATTTGGTTCTAGAATTCAGTTGCTTTCCTACAATGTCGGTTGAGTGCAGCAAGTTCAAACTTTCCTTTATAATGTAATCTAAAAAGATGCACCACGTCATAGATAGGCCTCATTTGTAAAGTAGTTTCTTTAGAAAAGAAACATCTTCAGTACCTAACAATGTACTGTGTGAAATAAGTTAATTGGCTTCTAGGAAACAGTTTAATTTCTACGAAGAAGGTTGAGTGCTGCAAGTTCAAATTTTCCTAGTTTGTGTAATCTAACAAGATGTACAAGTTAGTGGATTCGCCTCATTTCTAACGTAGGTCCTTTAGAAAAGGAACATCTTCAGTACCAAACACTGTACTGTGTGAAATAAGTTAATTCGCTTCTAGGAATCAGTTTAATTTCCACGAAGATGGTTGAGTGCAGCAAGTTCAAACTTTCCTTGTTAATGTAATCTCAAAAGATGGCCAAGTTAGAAGATTCGCCTCATTTGTAAAGTAGTTTGTTGAGAAAACATACATCTTCATTGCCAAACATTGTACTGTGTGAAATAAGCTCATTCAGTTCTAGGAATCAGTAGCTTTCCTACAAAGAAGGTTGAGTGCAGCAAGTTCAAACTTTCGTTGTTAATGTAATCTGAAAAGATGCACAACTTAGTAAATTGTCCTCATTTCTAAAGGAGTTTGTTTAGAAAACAAACATCTTCATTACCGAAAACGGTACTATGTGAAACGAGTTAGTCCGGTTCTAGGAATCACTTGCTTTCCTACGAAGAAGGTTGAGTGCAGCAAGTTCAAACGTTGCTAGTTTGTGTAATCTAACAAGATGTACAAGTTAGTGGATTCGCGTCATTTCTAAAGTGGTTTCTGTAGAAAACAAACATCTTCAGTACTGAGCACTGTACTGTGTGAAATATGTTAATTCGGTTCTAGGAAACAGTTTTCTTTCTACGAAGATGGTTGAGTGCAGCAAGTTCAAACTTTCCTTGTTAATGTAATCTAAAAAGATGGCCAAGTTAGCAGATTCACCTCATTTGCAAGGTAGTTTGTTGTGAAAAGTAACATATTTATTGCGAACATTGTACTGTGTTAGATAAGCTCATTCGGTTCTAGGAATCACTTGCTTTCCTACAAAGAATGTTGAGTGCAGCAAGTTCAAACTTTCCTTGGTAATGTAATCTAAAAAGATGCACAATTTATTAGATTGGCCTCATTTCTAAAGTAGTTTCTTTAGAAAGCAAACATATTCAGTACCAAACACTGTACTGTATGAAATAGGTTAATTCGCTTCTAGGAATCAGTTTAATTTCTACGAAGAAGGTGGAGTGCAGCAAGTTCAAACTTTCCTAGTTTGTGTAATCTAACAATATGTACAAGTTAGTGGATTCGCCTCATGTCTACAGTAGTTTCCTTAGGAAAGAAACATCTTCAGTACCGAACACTGCACTGTGTGAAATAAGTGAATTCGCTTCTAGGAATCAGTTTAATTTCTACGAAGATGGTTGAGTGCAGCAAGTTCAAACCTTCCTTGTTAATGTAATCTAAAAAAGATTTCAAAGTTAGTAGATTCGCCTCATTTGTAAAGTTATTTGTTGAGAAAACAAACATCTTCATTTTCAAACATTGTACTGTGTGAAATAAGCACATTCGGTTCTAGGAATCAGTTGCTTTCCTACAAAGAAGGTTGAGTGCAGCAAGTTCAAACTTTCCTTGTTAATGTAATCTGAAAAGATGCACAACTTAGTAAATTGGCCTCATTTCTAAAGTAGTTAGTTTAGAAAAGAAACATCTTCATTACAGAAAACTGTACTATATGAAATGAGCTAGTTCGGTTCTAGGAATCACTTGCTTTTCCTACGAAGAAGGTTGAGTGCAGCAAGTTCAAACTTCCTAGTTTGTGTAATCTAACAAGGTGTACAAGTTAGTGGATTTCGTCGTTTCTAAAGTGGTTTCTTTAGAAAACAAACATCTTCAGTACTGAGCACTGTATTGTGTGAAATAAGTTAATCTGGTTCTAGGAATCAGTTTAATTTCTACTAAGATGGTTGAGTGCAGGAAGGTCAAATTTTCCTTGTTAATGTAATCTCAAAAGATGGCCAAGTTAGAAGTTTCGCCTCATTTGTAAAGTAGTTTGTTGAGAAAACAAACTTCTTCATTACCGAACATTGTACTGTGTGAAAAAGCTCATTCGATTCTTGAATTCAGTTGCTTTCCTACAAAGACGGTTGAGTGCAACAAGTTCCAACTTTCCTTGTTAATGTAATCTAAAAAGATGCACAACTTAGTAGATTGGCCTCATTTCTAAAGTAGTTTCTTTAGAAAAGAAACATCTACAGTACCGAACACTGTACTGTGTGAAATAACTTAATTCGCCTTCAGGAATCAGTTTAATTTCTACGAAGACGGTTGAGTGCAGCAAGTTCAAACTTTCCTTGTTAATGTAATGTAAAAAGGTGCACAATTTATTAGATTGGCCTCATTTCTAACGTAGTTTCTTTAGAAAAGAAACATCTTCAGTACCTAACACTGTACTGTGTGAAATAAGTTAATTCACTTCTAGGAATTAGTTTTAATTTCTACGAAGATGCTGAGTGCAGCAAGTTCAAACTTTCCTTGTTAATGTAATCTCAAAAGATGGCCAAGTTAGAAGATTCGCCTCATTTGTAAAGTAGTTTGTTGAGAAAACAAACATCTTCATTGCCAAACATTGTACTGTGTGAAAAAGCTCATTCGGTTGTAGAATTCAGTTGCTTTCCTACAAAGTCGGTTGAGTGCAACAAGATCAAACATACCTAGTTAATGTAATCTATAAAGATGCAGAACTTAGGATATTGGGCTCATTTCTAAAGTAGTTTCTTTAGAAAAAAGAAAGATCTTCAGTAAAGAACACTGTACTGTGTGAAATAAGTTAATTCGCTTCTAGTAATCAGTTTAATTTCTACGAAGAAGGTTGAGTGCAGCAAGTTCAAACTTTCCCAGTTTGTGTAATCTAACAAGATGTACAATTTAGTGGATTCGCCTCATTTCTAAAGTAGTTTCTTTAGAAAAGAAACATCTTCATTACCGACCATTGTACTGTGTGAAATAAGTGAATTCGCTTCTAGGAATCAGTTTAATTTCTATGAAGATGGTTGACTGCAGCAAGTTCAAATTTCCTTGTTAATGTAATCTAAAAAGATGGCAAAGTTAGTAGATTCGCCTCATTTGTAAAGTAGTTTGTTGAGAAAACAAACATCTTCATTTCCATACATTGTATTGTGTAAAATAAGCTCATTCGTTTCTAGGAATCAGTTGCTTTCCTACAAGAAGGTTGAGTGCAGCAAGTTCAAACTTTCTTTGTTAATGTAATCTGAAGAGATGCACAACTTAGTAAATTGCCCTATTGCTAAAGTAGTTTGTTTAGAAAACAAACAACTTCATTACCAAAACTGTACTAAGTGAAATGAGCTAGTTTGGTTCTAGGAATCACTTGCTTTCCTACGAAGAAGGTTGAGTGCAGCAAGTTCAAACTTTCCTAGTTTGTGTAATCTAACAAGATGTACAAGTTAGTGGATTCGCGTCATTTCTAAAGTGGTTTCTTTAGAAAACAAACATCTTCAGTACTGAGCACTGTATTGTGTGAAATAAGTTAATTCGGTTCTGGCAATCAGTTTCCTTTCTACGAAGATGGTTGAGTGCAGCAAGTTCAAACTTTCCTTGTTAATGTAATTTCAAAAGATGGCCAAGTTAGCAGATTCACCCTATTTGTAAGGTAGTTTGTTGAGAAAAGTAACATCTTTATTGCCGAACATTGTCCTGTGTGAAATAAGCTCATTTGGTTCTAGGAATCACTTGCTTTCCTACAAAGAAGGTTGAGTGCAGCAAGTTCAAACTTTCCTTGGTAATATAATCTAAAAAGATGCACAACTTAGTAGATTGGCCTCATTTCTAAAGTAGTTTCTTTAGAAAAGAAACATCTTCAGTACCAACACTGTACTGTGGGAAATAAGTTAATTCACTTCTAGGAATCAGTTTAATTTCTACGAAGAAGGTTGAGTGCAGCAAGTTCAAACTTTCCTAGCTGGTGTAATCTAACAAGATGTACAAGTTAGTGGATTCGCCTCATTTCTAAAGAAGGTTCTTTAGAAAGAAACATCTTCAGTACCGAACACTGTAGTGTGTGAAATAACTGAATTTCCTTCTAGGAATCAGTTTAATTTCTACGAAGATGGTTGAGTGCAGGAAGTTCAAACGTTCCTTGTTAATGTAATCTAAAAAGATTTCAACGTTAGTAGATTCGCCTCATTTGTAATGTAGTTTGTTGAGAAAACAAACATCTTCATTTCCAAACATTGTACTGTGTGAAAAAAGCTCATTCGGTTCTACGAATCAGTTGCTTTCCTACAAAGAAGGTTGAGTGCAGCAAGTTCAAACTTTCTTGTTAATGAAATCTGAAAAGATGCACAACTTAGTAAATTGGCCTCATTTCTAAAGTAGTTTGTTTAGAAAACAAACATCTTCATTACCGAAAACTGTGCTATGTGAAATGAGCTAGTTCGTTTATAGGAATCACATGCTTTCTTACGAAAAAGGTTGAGTGCAGCAAGTTCAAACTTTCTTAGTTTGTTGAATCTAAAAAGGTGTACAAGTTAGTGGATTCGCATCGTTTCTAAAGTGATTTCTTTAGAAAACAAACATCTTCCGTACTGAGCACTGTATTGTGTGAAATAAGTTAATTCGGTTCTAGGAATCAGTTTCCTTTCTACGCAGATGGTTGAGTGCAGCAAGTTCAAACTTTCCTTGTTAATGTAATCTAAAAAGATTGCCAAGTTATCAGATTCACCTCATTTGTCAGGTAGTTTGTTGAGAAAATTAGCATCTCTATTGCGAACATTGTACTGTGTGAAATAAGCTCATTCGGTTCTAGGAATCACTTGCTTTCCTACAAAGAAGGTTGAGTGCAGCAAGTTCAAACTTTCCTTGGTAATGTAATCTAAAAAGATGCACAACTTAGTAGATTGGCCTCATTTCTAAAGTAGTTTCTTTACCAAAGAAACATCTACAGTACCGAACACTGTAGTGTGTGAAATAAGTGAATTCGCTTCTAGGAATATGTTTAATTTCTACGAAGATGGTTGAGTGCAGCAAGTTCAAACTTTCCTTGTTAATGTAATCTCAAAAGACGGCCAAGTTAGAAGATTCGCCTCATTTGTAAAGTAGTTTGTTGAGAAAACAAACATCTTCATTGCCAAACATTGTACTGTTTGAAATAAGCTCATTTGGTTCTAGGAATCAGTTGCTTTCCTACAAAGAAGGTTGAGTGCAGGAAGTTCAAACTTTCCTTGTTAATGTAATCTGAAAAGATGCACAACTTAGTAAATTGGCCTCATTTCTAATGTAGTTTTTTTAGAAAACAAACATCTTCATTACCGAAAACTGTACTATGTGAAATGAGCTAGTTTGGGTCTAGGAATCACTTGCTTTCCTACGAAGAAGATTGAGTGAAGCAAGTTCAAACGTTCCTAGTTTGTGTAATCTAACAATATGTACAAGTTAGTGGATTCGTGTCATTTCTAAATTAGTTTATTTATAAAACAAACATCTTCAGTACCGAACACAGTACTGTTTGAAATAAGTTCATTTGATCCTAGGAATCAGTTTCCTTTCTATGAATATGGTTGAGTTTGGCAAGTTCCAACTTTCCTTGTTAGGGTAATCTAAAAAGATGTCAAAGTTAGTAGATTAGCCTCATTTCTAAAGTAGTTTCTTTAGAAAACAAACTTTCATTGCCAAACATTGTACTGTGTCAAATGAGCTAATTCGGTACTAGGAATCAGTTTACTTTCTGCTAAGATGGTTGAGTTTAGCAACGTCAAACTTTCCTTGTTAATGTAATCTAAAAAGATGTCCAAGTTGTAGATTCGCCTCATTGGTACAGTAGTTTGTTGAGAAAGCAAACATCTTCATTAACGAACATTGTACTGTGTGAAAAAAGCTAATTTGGTTCTAGAATTCAGTTGCTTTCCTACAAAGACTGTTGAGTGCAGCAAGTTCAAACTTTCCTTGTTAATGTAATCTAAAAAGATGCACAACGTAGTAGATTGACCTCATTTCTAAAGTAGTTTCTTTAGAAAAGAAATATCTTCAGTACTGAACACTGTACTGTGTGAAATAAGTTAATTCGGTTCTAGGAATCAGTTTCCTTTCCACAAAGATGGTTGAGTGCAGAAAGTTCAAACTTTCCTTGTTAATGTAATCTAAAAAGATGGCCAAGTTAGCAGATTCACCTCATTTGTAAAATAGTTTGTTGGGAAAATTAACATCTTCATTGCCGAACATTGTACTGTGTGAAATAAAGCGTTCGGTTCTTGGAATCACTTGCTTTCCTACAAAGAAGGTTGAGTACAGCAAGTCCAAACTTTCCTTGTTAATGTAATCTAAAAAGATGCACAACTTAGTAGATTGGCCTCATTTCTAAAGTACTTTCTTTAGAAAAGAAACATCTTCAGTACCGAACACTTTACTGTGTGAAATGTTAATTCGTTTCTAGGAATCAGTTTAATTTCTACGAAGATGGTTGAGTGCAGCAAGTTCAAACTTTTCTTGTTAATGTAACCTAAAAAGATGGCCAAGTAAAGAGAATCGCCTCATTTGTAAAGTACTTTGTTGAGAATACAAACATCTTCATTGCTGAACATGGTACTGTGTGAAATAAGCTCATTCGGTTCTATGAATCAGTTGCTTTCCTACAAAGAAGGTTGAGTGCAGCAAGTTCAAACTTCCCTTGTTAATGTAATCTAAAACGATGCACAACTTAGTAGATTGGCCTAATTTCTAAAGCAGTTTGTTTAGAAAACAAACATCTTCATTATCGAACACTGTACTATGTGAAATGAGCTAGTTCAGTTCTAGGAATCACTTGCTTTCCTACGATGAAGTTTGAGTGCAGCAAGTTCAAACTTTCCTAGTTTGTGTAATCTAACAAGATGTACAAGTTAGTGGATTCACGTCATATCTAAAGTAGTTTCTTTAGAAAACAAACATCTTCAGTACCGAACACTGTATTGCGTGAAATAAGAAAATTCGGTTCTAGGAATCAGTTTCCTTTCTACGAAGTTGGTTGAGTTTAACAAGTTCAAACTTTCCTTGTTAATGTAATCTAAAAAGAATGCCAAGTAAGTAGATTTGCCTCATTTGTAAAGTAGTTTGTTGAGAAAAGAAACATCTTCATTGCGAACATTGTACTGTGTGAAAAAGGCTAATTCGGATCTAGAATTCAATTGCTTTCCTACAAAAGACGATTGAGTGCAGCAAGTTCAAACATTCCTTGTTAATGTAATCTAAAAAGATGTACAACTAATGGATTCACCTCATTTCTAAATTAATTTCTTTAGAAAAGAAACATCTTAAGATCCGAACACTGTACTGTGTGAAATAAGTTAATTCGCTTCTAGGAATCAGTTTAATACCTACTAAGATGGTTGAGTGCAGCAAGTTCAAACTTTCCTTGTTAATGTAATCTAAAAAGATGGCCAAGTTAGTAGATTCATCTCATTTATAAAGTACTTTGTTGAGAAACCAAACAACTTCATTGCCGAACATTGTACTGTGTGAAATAAGCTCATTCGGTTCTAGGAATCAGTTGCTTTCCTACAAAGAAGGTTGAGTGCAGCAGTTCAAACTTTCCATGTTAATGTAATCTGAAAAGATGCACAACTTAGTTGATTGGCCTCATTTCTAAAGTAGTTTGTTTAGAAAACCAACATCTTCATTACCGACCACTGTACTATGTGAAATGAGCTAGTTCGGTTCTAGAAATCACTTGCTTTCCTATGACGAAGGTTGAGTGTAGCAAGTTCAAACATTCCTAGTTTGTGTAATCTAACAAGATGTACAAGTTAGTGGATTCGTGTCGTTTCTAGAGTGGTTTCTTTAGAAAACAAACATCTTCAGTACTGAACACTGTACTGTGTGAAATAAGTTAATTTGGTTCTAGGAAATAGTTTCCTTTCTACGAAGATGGTTGAGTGCAGCAAGTTCAAACATTCCTCGTTAATATAATCTAAAAATTTGGCCAAGTTACCAGATTCACCTCATTTGTAAAGTAGTTTGTTGAGAAAATTAACATCTTCATTGCCAAACCTTGTACTGTGTGAAATAAGCTCATTCGGTTCTAGGAATCAGTTGCTTTCCTACAATGAAGTTTGAGTGCAGCAAGTTCAAACTTTCCTTGTTAATGTAATCTAAAAGGATGCACAACTTAGCAGATTGGCCTCATTTCTAAAGTAGTTTCTTTAGAAAAGAAACAACTTCAGTACCGAACACTATACTGCGTGAAATAAGTTAATTCGCTTCTAGGAATCAGTTTAATTTCTACGAAGAAGGTTGAGTGCAGCGAGTTCAAACTTTCCTAGTTTGTGTAATCTAACAAGATGAACAAGTTAGTGGATTCGCCTCATTTCTAAAGTAGTCTCTTTAGAAAACAAATATCTTCAGTACCGAACACTGTACTCTGGGAAATAATGTAATTCGCTTGTAGGAATCAGTTTAATTTCTACGAAGACGGTTGAGTGCAGCAAGTTCAAACTTTCCTTGTTAATGTAATCTAAAAAGATGGCCAAGTTAGTAGATTCTCCTCATTTGTAATGTAGTTTGTTGAGAAAACAAACATCTTCATTGCTAAACATTGTAGTGTGTGAAATAATCTCATTGGGTTCTAGGAATCAGTTACTTTCCTACAAAGAAGGTTCAGTGCCGCAAGTTCAAACTTTCCTTGTTAATGTAATCTAAAAAGATGCACCACTTAGTAGATTGGCCTCATTTCTAAAGTAGTTTGTTTAGAAAACAAACATCTTCATTACCAAAAACAGTACTATGTGAAATGAGCTAGTTCGGTTCTAGGAATCACTTGCTTTCCTACGAAGAAGGTTGAGTGCAGCAAGTTCAAACTTGCCTAGTTTGTGTAATCTAACAAGATGTACAAGTTAGTGGATTAGCGTCATTTCTAAAGTATTTTCTTTAGAAAACAAATATCTTCAGTACCGAATACTGTACTGTGTGAAATAAGATAATTCGGTTCTAGGAATCAGTTTCCTTTCTTCGAAGATGGTTGAGTTTAGCAAGTTCAAACTTTCTTTGTGAATGTAATCTAAAAAGATGAACAAGTTAGTAGATTTGCCTCATTTCTAAAGTAGTGTCTTTAGAAAACAAACCTTCATTGCCAAAATTGTAGTATGGGAAATGAGCTAATTCGGTTCTAGGAATCAGTTTACTTTCTACGAAGATGGTTGAGTTCAGCAAGTTCAAACTTTCCTTGTTAATGTAATCTGAAAAGATGTCCAAGTTAGTAGATTTGCCTCATTTGTAAAGTAGTTTCTTGAGAAAACAAACAGCTTCATTCGAATATTGTACTGTGTGAAAAACGATAATTCGGTTCTAGAATTCAGTTGCTTTCCCACAAAGACTGTTGAGTGCAGCAAGTTCAAACATTCATTTTTAATGTAATCTAAAAAGGTGCACAACTTAGTGGATTCGCCTCCTTTCTAAAGAAATTTGTTTAGAAAAGAAACATATTCAGTACCGAACTCTGTACTGTGTTAAATAAGTTAATTCGCTTCTCGGAATCAGTTTAATTTCTACGAAGATGGTTGAGTGCAGCAAGTTCAAACTTTCCTTCTTAATGTAATCTAAGAAGATGGCCAAGTTAGTAGATTCACCTCATTTGTAAAGTAGTTTGTTGAGAAAACAAACATCTTCATTGCTGAACATTGTACTGTGTGAAAAAAGTTAATACGGATCTAGAATTCAGTTGCATTCCTACAAAGATGGTTGAGTGCAGCAAGTTCAAACTTTCCTTGTTAATGTAATCTAAAAAGATGCACAACTTAGTAGATTGGCCTCATTTCTAAAGTAGTTTCTTTAGTAAAGAAACATCTTCAGTACCGAACACTGTACTGTGTGAAATAAGTTAACCCGCTTCTTGGAATCAGTTTAATTTCTACGACGAAGGTTGAGTGCAGCAAGTTAAAACTTTCCTAGTTTGTGTATTCTAACAAGAGGTACAAGTTAGTGGATTCGGCTCATTTCTAACGTAGTTTCTTTAGAAAAGAAAGATCTTCAGTATCGGTCACTGTAATGTGTGAAATAAGTTAATTCGCTTCTAGGAATCAGTTTAATTTCTACGAAGATGGTTGAGTGCAGCAAGTTCAAACTTTCCTTGTTAATGTAATCTAAAAAGGTGGCCAAGTTACCAGATTCACCTCATTTGTAAAGTAGTTTGTTGAGAAAATTAACATCTTCATTGCTAACATTGTACTGTGTGAAACAAGCTCATTCGGTTCTAGGAATCACTTGCTTTCCTATAAAGAAGGTTGAGTGCAGCAAGTTCAAACTTTCCTTGTTAATGTAATCTAAAAAGATGTCCAAGTTAGTAGATTGGCCTCATTTCTAATGTAGTGTCTTTAGAAAACAAACCTTCTTTGCCAAACATTGTAGTATGTGAAATGAGCTAATTCGGTTCTAGGAATCAGTTTACTTTCTACGAAGATGGTTGAGTTTAGCAAGTTCAAACTTTCCTTGTTAATGTAATCTAAAAAGATGTCCAAGTTAGTAGATTTGCCTCATTTGTAAAGTAGTTTGTTGAGAAAACAAACATCTTCATTGGCGAACATTGTACTGCATGAAAAAGCTAACTTCGGTTCTAGAATTCACTTGCTTTCCTAGAAAGACGGGTGAGTGCAGCAAGTTCAAACATTCCTTGTTTATGTAATCTAAAAAGGTGCACAACTTAGTGGATTCGCCTCATTTCTAAAGTAATTTCTTTAGAAAAGAAACATCTTCATTACGAACACTGTACTGTGTGAAATAAGTTAATTCGCTGCTAGGAATCAGTTTAATTTCTACGAAGATGGTTGAGTGCATCAAGTTCAAAGTTTCTTTGTTAATGTAAACTAAGAAGATGGCCCAGTTAGTAGATTCACCTCATTTGTAAAGTAGTTTGTTGAAAAAACAAACATCTTCATTGCTGAACATTATACTGTATAAAAAAAAGCTAAATCGGACCTAGAATTGAGTTGCTTTCCTACAAAGACAGTTGAGTGCAGCAAGTTCAAACATTCCTTGTTAATGTATTCTAAAAAGAATGCACAACTTAGTGGATTCGCCTCATTTCTAAAGTAATTTCTTTAGAAAAGAAACATCTTCAGTACCGAACACTGTACTGTGTGAAATAAATTAATTGGCTTCTAGGAATCAGTTTAATTTCTACGAAGAGGGTTGAGTACAGCAAGTTCAAACTTTCCTTGTTAATGTAATCTAAAAAGATGTCCAGGTTAGTATTTCTAGAATTAAGTTGCTTTCCTACAAAGACGATTAAGTGCAGCAACTTCAAACTTTCCTTTTAATGGAATCTAAAAGATGGCCAAGTTGGTAGATTCGCCTCATTTGTAAAGTAGTTTGTTGAGAAAACAAACATCTTCATTGCCAAACACTGTACTGTGTGAAAAAGCTCATTCGGTTCTATGAATCGGTTGCTGTCCTACAAAGAATGTTGAGTGCAGCAAGTTCAAACTTTCCTTGTTAATGTAATCTGAAAAGATGCACAACTTAGTAGATTGGCCTCATTTCTAAAGTAGTTTGTTTAGAAAACAAACATCTTCATTACCGAACACTGTACTATGTGAAATGAGCTAGTTCGGTTCTAGGAATCACTTGCTTTCCTACGAAGAAGGTTGAGTGCAGCAAGTTCAAACTTTCCTAGTTTGTGTAATCTAACAAAATGTACAAGTTAGTGGATTCGCGTCGTTTCTAAAGTGGTTTCTAAGGAAAACAAACATCTTCAGTACTGAGCACTGTACTGTGTGAAATAAGTTAATTTGGTTCAAGGAATCAGTTTCCTTTCTACGAAGATGGTTGAGTGCAGCAAGTTCAAACTTTCCTTGTTAATGTAATCTCAAAAGATGGCCAAGTTAGAAGATTCGCCTCATTGGTAAAGTAATTTGTTTAGAAAACAAACATCTTCATTACCGAACATTGTACTGTGTGAAAAAAGGTCATTCGGTTCTAGAATTCAGTTGCTTTCCTACAGAGAAGGTTGAGTGCAACAAGTTCAAACTTTCCTTGTTAATGTAATCTAAAAGATGCACAACTTAGTAGATTGGCCTCATTTCTAAAGTAGTTTCTTTAGAAAAGAAACATCTTCTGTATTTAACACTGTACTGTGTGAAATAAGTTAATTCCTTCTAGGAATCAGTTTAATTTCTACGAAGAAGGTTGAGTGCATCAAGTTTAAACTTTCCTACTTTGTGTATTCTAACAATATGTAAAGTTAGTGGATTCGCCTCTTTTCTAAAGTAGTTTCTTTAGAAAAGAAACATCTTCAGTATTTAACACTGCACTGTGTGAAATAAGTTAATTCGCTTCTAGGAATCAATTTAATTTCTACGAAGATGGTAGAGTGCAGCAAGTTCAACCGTTCCTTATTAATGTAATCTAAAAAGATGGCCAAGTGAGTAGATTCTCCTCATTTGTAAAGTAGTTTGTTGAGAAAAACAAACATCTTCATTTCCAAACATTGTACTGTGTGAAATAAGCTCATTCGGTTCTAGGAATCAGTTGCTTTCCTACAAAGAAGGTTGAGTGCAGCAAGTTCAAACTTTCCTTTTTAATGTAATCTGAAAAGATACACAACTTAGTAAATTGGCCTCATTTCTAAAGTAGTTTGTTTAGAAAACAAACATCTTCATTACCGAAAACTGTACTATGTGAAATGAGCAAGTTCGGTTCTAGGAATCACTTGCTTTCCTACGAAGAAGGTTGAGTGCAGCAAGTTCAAACTTTCCTAATTTGTGTAATCTAACAAGATGTACAAGTCAGTGGATTCGCGTCTTTTCTAAAGTGGTTTCTTGAGAAAACAAACATCTTCAGTACTGAGTACTGTACTATGTGAAATAACTTAATTCGGTTCTAGGAATAAGTTTCCTTTCAACGAAGATGGTGTAGTGCAGCAACTTCAAACTTTCCTTGTTAATGTTATCTAAAAAGATGGCCAAGTTAGCAGATTCATCTCATTTGTAAGGTAGTTTGTTGACAAAATTAAGATCTTTATTGCCGAACATTGTACTGTGTGAAATAAGCTCATTCGGTTCTAGGAATCACTTGCTTTCCTACAAAGAAGGTTGAGTGCAGCAAGTTCAAACTTTCTTTGTTAATGTAATCTAAAAAGATGGCCAAATTAGTAGATTGGCCTCATTTTTGAAGTAGTTTGTTGAGAAAATGAACGTCTTCATTGCCGAACATTGTACTGTGTGAAAAAAGCTCATTCAGTTAAAGAATTCACTTGTTTTCTTACAAAGACGGTTGAGTGCAACAAGTTCAAACTTTCCTTGGTAATGTAATCTAAAAAGATGCACAACTTAGGAGATTGGCCTCATTTCTAAAGTAGTTTCTTTAGAAAAGAAACATCTTCTGTACCGAACACTGTACTGTGTGAAATAAGTTAATTCGCTTCTAGGAATCAGTTTAATTTCTATGAAGAAGGTTGAGTGCAGCAAGTTCAAACTTTCCTAGTTTGTGTAATCTAACAAGATGTACAAGTTAGTGGATTCACCTCATTTCTAAAATAGTTTGTTTAGAAAAGAAACATCTGCAGTACCGAACACTGTACTGTGTGAAATAAGTGAATTCGCTTATGGGAATCAGTTTAACTTTTACGAAGATGTAAGAATGCAGCAAGTTCAAACTTTCCTTGTTAATGTAATCTAAAAAGATGGCCAAATTAGTAGATTCACCTCATTTGTAAAGTAGTTTTTTGAGAAAACCAGCATCTTCATTGCCAAACATTGTACTGTGTGAAATAAGCTCATTCGGTTCTAGGAATCACTTGCTTTCCTACAAAGAAGGTTGACTGCAGCAAGTTCAAACTTTCCTTTTTAATGTAACCTAAAAAGATGCACAACTTAGTAGATTGGCCTCATTTCTAAAGCAGTTTCTTTAGAAAAGAAACATGTTCAGTACCGAGCACTGTACTGTGTGAAATAAGTGAATTCCCTTCTAGGAATCAGTTTAATTTCTACGAAGATGGTTGAGTCCAGCAAGTTGAAACTTTCCTTGTTAATGTAAACTAAAAAGATGGCAAAGTTAGTAGATTCGCCTCATTTGTAAAGTAGTTTGTTTAGAAAACAAACATCTTCCTTGCCGAACATGGTACTGTGTGAGAAAAGCTCATTCAGTTCTAGAATTCAGTTGCTTTCCTACAAAGAAGGTTGAGTGCAACAAGTTCATACTTTCCTTGTTAATGTAATCTTAAAAGATGCAAAACTTAGTAGATTGGCCTCATTTCTAAAGTAGTTTCTTTAGAAAAGAAACATCTTCAGGACCGAACACTGTACTGTGTGAAATAAGTTAATTCGCTTCTAGGACTCAGTTTAATTTCTACGAAGATGGTTGAGTGCAGCAAGTTCAAACTTTCCTTGTTAATGTAATCTAAAAAGAGGGCAAAGTTATTAGAATCGCTTCATTTGTAAAGTAGTTAGTTGAGAAAACAAACATCTTCATTGCCAAACCTTGTACTGTGTGAAATAAGCTCATTCGGTTCTAGGAATCAGTTGCTTTCCTACCAAGAAGGTTGAGTGCAGCAAGTTCAAACTTTCCTTGTTAATGTAATCTGAAAAGATGCACAACTTAGTATTGGCCTCATTTCGAAAGTAGTTTGTTTAGAAAACAAACATCTTCATTACCGAAAACTGTACTATGTGAAATGAGCTAGTTCGGTTCTAGGAATCACTTGCTTTCCTACGAAGAAGGTTGAGTGCAGCAAGTTCAAACTTTCCTAATTTGTGTTATCTAACAAGATGTACAAGTTAGTGGATTCGTGTCGTTTCTAAAGTGGATTCTTTAGAAAACAAACATCTTCAGTACTGAGCACTGTACTGTGTGAAATAAGTTAATTCGGTTCTAGGAATCAGTTTCCTTTCTGCGAAGATGGTTGAGTACAGCAAGTTCAAACTTTCCTTGTTAATGTAATCTGAAAAGATGGCCAAGTTAGAAGATTCCCCTCATTTGTAAAGTAGTTTGTTGAGAAAAAAAACATCTTCATTGTGGAAAACTGTACTATGTGAAATAAGCTCATTCGGTTCTAGGAATCACTTGCTTTCCTACAAAGACGGTTGAGTGCAACAAGTTCAAACTTTCCCTGTTAATGTAATCTAAAAAGATGCACAACTTAGTAGATTGGCCTCATTTCTAAAGTAGTTTCTTTAGAAAAGAAACATCTTCAGTACCGAACACTGTACTGTGTGAAATAAGTTAATTCGCTTCTAGGAATCAGTTTAATTTCTGCGAAGAAGGTTGAGTGCAGCAAGTTCAAACTTTCCTAGTTTGTGTAATCTAACAAGATGTACAAGTTAGTGGATTCACCTCATTTCTGAAATAGTTTCTTTAGAAAAGAAACATCTGCAGTACCGAACACTGTACTGTGTAAAATAAGTTAATTCGCTTCTAGGACTCAGTTTAATTTCTACGAAGATGGTTGAGTGCAGCAAGTTCAAACTTTCCTTGTTAATGTAATCTAAAAAAGATGGCAAAGTTAGTAGATTCGCTTCATTTGTAAAGTAGTTTTTGGAGAAAACACCCATCTTCATTGCCAAACCTTGTACTGTGTGAAATAAGCTCATTCGGTTCTAGGAATCAGTTGCTTTCCTACAAAGAAGGTTGAGTGCAGCAAGTTCAAACTTTCCTTGTTAATGTAATCTGAAAAGATGCACAACTTAGTAAATTGGCCTCATTTCTAAAGTAGTTTGTTTAGAAAACAAACATCTTCATTACGAAAACTGTCCAATGTGAAATGAGCTAGTTCGGTTCTAGGAATCACTTGCTTTCCTACGAACAAGGTTGAGTGCAGCAAGTTCAAACTTTCCTAGTTAGTGTTATCTAACAAGATGTACAAGTCAGTGGATTCGCGTCGTTTCTAAAGTGGTTTCTTTAGAAAACAAACATCTTCAGTACTGAGCACTGTACTGTGTGAAATAAGTTAATTCGGTTCTAGGAATCAGTTTCCTTTCTACGAAGATGGTTGAGTGCAGCAAGTTCAAACTTTCCTTGTTAATGTAATCTAAAAAGATGGCCACGTTAGCAGATTCACCTCATTTGTAAGGTAGTTTGTTGAGAAAACTAACATCTTTATTGCGAAGATTGTACTGTGTGAAATAAGCTCATTCGGTTCTAGGAAGCACTTGCTATCCTACATAGAAGGTTGAGTGGAGCAAGTTCAAACTTTCCTTGTTAATGTAATCTAAAAAGATGCACAATTTATTACATTGGCCTCATTTCTAAAGTAGTTTCTTTAGAAAGAAACATCTTCAGTACCTAACACTGTACTGTGTGAAATAAGTTAATTAAGCTTCTAGGAATCAGTTTAATTTCTCCGAAGATGGTTGAGTGCAGCAAGTTCAAACTTTCCTTGTTAATGTAATGTAAAAAGATGCACAATTTATTAGATTGGCCTCATTTCTAAAGTAGTTTCTTTAGGAAAGAAACATCTTCAGTACCGAAGACTGTACTGTGTGAAATAAGTTAATTTGCTTTTAAGAATCAGTTTAATTTCTACGAAGATGGTTGAGTGCAGCAAGTTCAAACTTTCCTTGTTAATGTAATCTAAAAAGATGGCAAAGTTAGTAAATTGGCCTCATTTGTAAAGTAGTTTGTTGAGAAAACAAATATCTTCATTTCCAAACATTGTACTGTGAAATAAGCTCATTCGGTTCTAGGAATCAGTTGCTTCCCTACAAAGAACGTTGAGTGCAGCAAGTTCAAACTATCCTTGTTAATGTAATCTGAAAAGATGGCCAAGTTAGAAGATGAGCCTCATTTGTAAAGTAATTTGTTGAGAAAACAAACATCATCATTGCCGAACATTGTACTGTGTGAAAAAAGCTCATTCGGTTCTTGAATTCAGTTGCTTTCCTACAAAGAATGTTGAGTGCAACAAGTTCAAACTTTCCTTGTTAATGTAATCTAAAAAGGTGCACAACTTAGTAGATTGGTCTCATTTCTAAAGTAGTTTCTTTAGAAAGAAACATCTTGAGTACCTAACACTGTACTGTAAGAAATAAGTTAATTCGCTTCTAGGTATCAGTTTATTTTCTACCAAGAAGGTTGAGTGCATCAAGTTCAAACTTTCCTAGTTTGTGTAATCTAACAAGATGTAAAAGTTAGTGGATTCGCCTCATTTCTAAAGTAGTTTTTTTAGAAAAGAAACATCTTCAGTATCGAAAACTGTACTGTGTGTATTAAGTGAATTTCGCTTCTAGGAATCAGATTAATTTCTACTAAGATTGTTGAGTGCAGCAAGTTCAAACTTTCCTTGTTAATGTAATTTAAAAAGATAGCAAAGTTAGTAGATTCACCTCATTTGTAAAGTAGTATGTTGAGAAAACAAACATCTTCATTTCCAAACATTGTACTGTGTGAAATAAGCTCATTCGGTTCTAGGAATCAGTTGCTTCCTACAAAGAACGTTGAGTGCAGCAAGTTCAAACTATCCTTGTTAATGTAATCTGAAAAGATGGCCAAGTTAGAAGATTAGCCTCATTTGTAAAGTAATTTGTTGAGAAAACAAACATCATCATTAACAACATTGTACTGTGTGAAAAAGCTCATTCGGTTCTTGAATTCAGTTGCTTTCCTACAAAGAATGTTGAGTGCAACAAGTTCAAACTTTCCTTGTTAATGTAATCTAAAAAGGTGCACAACTTAGTAGATTGGCCTCATTTCTAAAGTAGTTTCTTTAGAAAAGAAACATCTTCAGTACCCTAACACTGTACTGTAAGAAATAAGTTAATTCGCTTCTAGGAATCAGTTTATTTTCTACCAAGAAGGTTGAGGGCATCAAGTTCAAACTTTCCTAGTTTGTGTAATCTAACAAGATGTAAAAGTTAGTGGATTCGCCTCATTTCTAACGTAGTTTTTTTAGAAAAGAAACATCTTCAGTATCGAAAACTGTACTGTGTGTATTAAGTGAATTCGCTTCTCGGAATCAGTTTAATTTCTACGAAGATTGTTGAGTGCAGCAAGTTCAAACTTTCCTTGTTAATGTAATTTAAAAAGATAGCAAAGTTAGTAGATTCACCTCATTTGTAAAGTAGTATGTTGAGAAAACAAACATCTTCATTTCCAAACATTGTACTGTTTGAAATAAGCTCATTCGTTTCTAGGAATCTGTTGCTTCCCTACAAAGAAGGTTGAGTGTAGGAAGTTCAAACTTTCCTTGTTAATGTAATCTGAAAAGATGCACAACTTAGTAAATTGGCCTCATTTCTAAAGTAGTTTGTTTAGAAAACATACATCTTCTTTACCGAAAACTGTACTATGTGAAATGAGCTAGTTCGGTTTTAGGAATCACTTGCTTTCCTATGAAAAAGGTTGAGTGCAGCAAGTTCAAACTTTCCTAGTTTGTGTAATCTAACAAGATGCACAAGTTAGTGGATTCTTCTAATTTCTAAAATAGTTTCTTTTGAAAAGAAACATCTTCAGTACTGAAAACTGTAGTGTGTGAAATAAGTGAATTCGCTTCTATGAATCAGTTTAATTTCTACGAAGATAGTTGAGTGCAGCAAGTTCAAACTTTCCTGGTTAATGTAATCTAAAAAGATGGCCAAGTTAGTAGATTCGCCTCATTTGTAAAGTAGTTTGTTGAAAAAAAAATCTTCATTTCCAAACAATGTACTGTGTGAAATAAGCTCATTCGGTTTTAGGAATCAGTTGCTTTCCTACAAAGAAGGTTTAGTGCAGCAAGTTCAAACTTTCCTTGTTAATGTAATCTGAAACGATGCACAACTTAGTAAATTGGCCTCATTTCTAAAGCAGTTTGTTTAGAAAACAAACATCTTCATTACTGAAAACTGTACTATGTGAAATGAGCTAGTTCGGTTCTAGGAATCACTTGCTTTCCTACGAAGAAGGTTGAGTGCAGCAAGTTCAAACGTTGCTAGTTTGTGTAATTTAACAAGATGTACAAGTTAGTGGATTCGCGTCTTTTCTAAAGAGGTTTCTTTAGAAAACAAACATCTTCAGTACTGAGCACTGTACTGTGTGAAATAAGTTAATTCGGTTCTAGGTATCAGTTTAATTTCTAAGAATATGGTTGAGTGCAGCAAGTTCAAACTTTCCTTGTTAATGAAATCTGAAAAATGGCCAAGTTAGAAGACTCGCTTCATTTGTAAAGTAATTTGTTGAGAAAACAAACATCTTCATTGCGGAACATTGTACTGTGTGAAAAAGCTCAGTCTGTTCTAGAATTTAGTTGCTTTCCTAAAAAGACGGTTGAGTGCAACAAGTTCAGACTTTCCTTGTTAATGTAATCTAAAAAGATGCACAACTTAGTAGATTGGCCTCATTTCTAAAGTAGTTTCTTTAGAAAAGAAACATCTTCAGTACCTAACACTGTACTGTGTGAAATAAGTTAATTCGCTTCTAGGAATCAGTTTAATTTCTACGAGAAAGGTTGAGTGCAGCAAGTTCAAACTTTCCTAGTTTGTGTAATCTAACAAGATGTACAAGTTAGTGGATTTCGTCGTTTCAAAAGTGGTTTCTTTAGAAAACAAACATCTTCAGTACTGAGCACTGTACTGTGTGAAATAAGTTAATTCTGTTCTAGGAATCAGTTTCCATTCTACGAAGATGGTTGAGTGCAGCAAGTTCAAACATTCCTTGTTAATGTAATCTAAAAAGATGGCCAAGTTAGCAGATTCACCTCTTTTGTAAGGAAGTTTGTTGAGAAAAGTCACATCTTTATTACCGAACATTGTAATGTGTGAAATAAGCTCATTCGGTTCACTGGTTCTAGGAATCACTTGCTTTCCTACAAAGAAGGTGAATGCAGCAAGTTGAAACTTTCCTTGTTAATGTAATGTAAAAAGATGCACAATTTATTATATTGGCATAATTTCTAAAGTAGTTCCTCTAGAAAAGAAACATCCTCAGTACGAACACTGTCCTGTGCGAAATAAGTTAATTCGCTTCTAGGAATCAGTTTAATTTCTACGAAGAAGGTTGAGTGCAGCAAGTTCAAACATTCCTAGTTTGTGTAATCTAACAAGATGTACAAGTTAGTGGATTCGCCTCATTTGTAAAGTAGTTTCTTTAGAAAAGAAAGATCTTCAGTACCGAACACTGTACTTTGTGAAATAAGTGAATTCGCTTCTAGGAGTCAGTTTAATTTCTACGTAGATGGTTGAGTGCAGGAAGTTCAAACTTTCCTTGTTAATGTAATCTATAAAGATGGCAAACTTAGCAGATTCACCTCATTTGTAAAGTAGTTTGTTGAGAAAACAAACATCTTCATTTCCAAACATTGTACTGTTCTAAATAAGCTCATTCGGTTATAGGAATCAGTTGCTTTCCTACAAAGAAGGATGAGTGCAGCAACTTCAAACTTTCCTTGTTAATGTAATCTGAAAAGATGCACTACTTAGTAAATTGGCCTCATTTCTAAAGTAGTTTCTTTAGAAAACAAACATCTTCATTACGGAAAACTCTACTATGTGAATTGAGCTAGTTCGGTACTAGGAATCATTTGCTTTCCTACGAAGAAGGGTGAGTTTAGCAAGTTCAAATTTGCTAGATTGTGTAATCTAACAAGATGTACAAGTTAGTGGATTCGTGTCGTTTCTAAAGTGGTTTCTTTAGAAAACAAATATCTTCAGTACTGAGCACTGTACTGTGTGAAATAAGTTAATTCGGTTCTAGGAATCAGTTTCCTTTCTACGAAGATGGTTGAGTGCAGCAAGTTCAAATTTCCTTGTTCATGTAATCTAAAAAGATGGCCAAGTTAGCAGATTCACCTCATTTGTAATGTAATTTGTTGAGAAAACAAACATCTTCCTTGCGGAACATTGTACTATGTGAATAAAGCTTAGTCGCTTCTAGAATTCAGTTGCTTTCCAACAAAGACGGTTGAGTGCAACAAGTTCAAACTTTCCTTGTTAATGTAATCTAAAAAGTCGCACAACTTAGTAGATTGGCCTCATTTCTAAAGTAGTTTCTTTAGAAAAGAAACATCTTCATTACCGAACACTGTACTGTGTGAAATAAGTTATTTTCGCTTCTAGGAATCACTGTAATTTCTACCAAATAGGTTGAGTGCAGCAAGTTCAAACTTTCCTAGTTTGTGTAATCTAACAAGATGTACAAGTTAGTGGATTCGCCTCATTTCTAAAGTAGTTCCTTTACAAAAGAAACATCTTCAGTACCGAACACTGTACTGTGTGAAATAAGTGAATTCTCCTCTAGGAATCAGTTTAATTTCTACGAAGATGGTTGAGTGCAGGAAGTTCAAACTTTTCTTGTTAATGTAATGTAAAAGATGCACAATTTATTAGATTGGCCTCATTTCTAAAGTAGTTTCTTTAGAAAAGAAACATCTTCAATACCGAACACTATACTGTGTGAAATAAGTGAATTCGCTTCTAGGAATCAGTTTAATTTCTGCGAAGATGGTTAGTGCAACAAGTTCAAACTTTCCTTCCTAATGTAATCTCAAAATATGGCCAAATTAGCAGATTTGCCTCATTTGTAAAGTAATTTGTTGAGAAAACAAATATCTTCATTGCCGAACATTGTACTGTGTGAAAAAAGCTCATTCGGTTCTAGAATTCAGTTGCTTTCCTACAAAGAAGTTGTGTGCAGCAAGTTCAAACTTTCCATGTTAATGTAATGTGAAAAGATGCACAATTTATTAGATTGGCCTCATTTCTAAAGTAGTTTCTTTAGAAAAGAAACATCTTCATTACCGAACACTGTACTGTGTGAAATAAGTTATTTCGCTTCTAGGAATCAGTGTAATTTCTATGAAATAGGTTGAGTGCAGCAAGTTCAAACTTTCCAAGTTTGTGTAATCTAACAAGATGTACAAGTTAGTGGATTCGCGTCATTTCTAAAGTGGTTTCTGTAGAAAACAAACATCTTCAAAACTGAGCACTGTACTGTGTGAAATAAGTTAATTCGGTTCTAGGAATCAGTTTCCTTTCTACAAACATGGTTGAGTGCAGCAAGTTCAAACTTTCCTTCTTAATGTAATCTAAAAAGATGGCCAAGTTGGCAGATTCACCTCATTTGTAAGGTAGTTTGTTGAGAAAATTAACATCTTTATTGGCGAACATTGTACTGTGTAATAAGCTCATTCGGTTCTAGGAATCAGTTGCTTTCCTACAAAGAAGGTTGAGTGCAGCAAGTTCAAACTTTCCTTGTTAATGTAATGTCAAAAGATGGCCAAGTTAGAAGATTCGCCTCATTTGTAAAGTAATTTGTTGAGAAAACAAACATCTTCATTACCGAACATTATACTGTGTGAAAAAGCTCATTCGGTTCTAGAATTCAGTTGCTTTCCTACAAAGAAAGTTGAGTTCAACAAGTTCAAACTTTCCTTGTTAATGTTATCTAAAAAGATGCACAACTTAGTGGATTGGCCTCATTTCTAAAGTAGTTTTTAGAAAAGAAACATCTTCAGTACCGAACCCTGTACTGTGTGAAATAAGTTAATTCGCTTCTAGGAATCAGTAAAATTTCTACGAAGATGGTTGAGTGCATCAAGTTCAAACTTTACTAGTTTGTGAAATCTAACAAGATGTACAAGTTAGTGTATTCGCCTCATTTCTAAAGTAGTTTCTTTAGAAAAGAAACATCTTCAGTACCGAACACTGTACTGTGTGAAATAAGTGAATTCGTTTCTAGGAATCAGTTTAATTTCTATGAAGACGTTTGAGTGCAGCAAGTTCAAACTTTCCTTGTTAATGTAATCTCAAAAGATGGCCAAGTTAGTAGATTCGCTTCATTTGTAAAGTAGTTTGTTGAGAAAAAACATCTTCTTTGCCAAATATTGTACTGTGTGAAATAAGCTCATTCAGTTCTAGGAATCAGTTGCTTTCCTACAAAGAAGGTTGAGTGCAGAAAGTTCAAACTTTCCTTGTTAATGTAATCTGAAAAGATGCACAACTTAGTAGATTGGCCTCATTTCTAAAGTAGTTTCTTTAGAAGAAAGATCTTTAGTACCAAACACTATACTGTGTGAAATAAGTGAATTAAGCTTCTCGAAATCAGTTTAATTTCTACGAAGATGGTGGAGTGCAGCAAGTTAAAACTTTCCTTGTTTATGTAATGTCAAAAGATGACCAAGTTAGAAGATTCGCCTCATTTGTGAAGTAATTTTTGATAAAACAAACATCTCCATTGCTGAACATTGTAGTGTGTGAAAAAAGCTCATTGGTTTCTAGAATTCAGTTGCATTCAAACAAACAGGGTTGAGTGCAACAAGTTGAAACTTTCCTTCTTAATGTAATCTAAAAAGATGAACAACTTAGTAGATTGGCCTCATTTTTAATGTAGTTTCTTTAGAAGAAACATCTTCAGTACCGAACACTGTACTGTGTGTAATAAGTTAATTCGCTTCTAGGAATCAGGTTAATTTCTACGAGGAAGGTTGAGTGCAGCAAGTTCAAACTTTCCTAGTTTGCGTAATCTGACAAGATGTAAAAGTTAGTGGATTCACCTCATTTCTAAAGTAGTTTCTTTAGAAAAGAAACATCTTCAGTACCGAACACTGTACTGTGTAAAATAAGTGAATTCGCTTCTAGGAATCAGTTTCATTTCTACGAAGATGGTATTGTGCAGCAAGTTAAAACTTTCCTTGTTAATGTAATCTACAATGATTTCAAAGTTAGTAGATTCGCCTCATTTGTAAAGTAGTTTGTTGAGAAAACAAACATCTTCATTTCCAAACATTGTACTATGTGAAATAAGCTCATTCGGTTCTAGAAATCACTTGCTTTCCTCCAAAGAAGGTTCAGTGCAGTAAGTTCAAACTTTCCTTGTTAATGTAATCTAAAAAGATGCACAACATAGGAGATTGGCCTTATTTCTAAAGTAGTTACTTTAGAAAAGAAACATCTTCTGTACCGAACACTGTACTGTGTGAATTAAGTGAATTTTTTCTAGGAATCAGTTTAACTTCTATGAAGACGGTTGAGTGCAGCAAGTTCAAACTTTCCTTGTTAATGTAATCTCAAAAGATGGCCAAGTTAGTAGATTGGCTTCATTTGTAAAGTAGTTTGTTGAGAAAAAAACATCTTCATTGCCATACATTGTACTGTGTGAAATAAGCTCATTCAGTTCTAGGAATCAGTTGCTTTCCTACAAAGAAGGTTGAGTGCAGAAAGTTCAAACTTTCCTTGTTATTGTAATCTGAAAAGATGCACAACTTAGTAGATTGGCCTCATTTCTAAAGTAGTTTCTTTAGAAAGAAACATCTTCAGTACCGCACACTGTACTGTGTGAAATAAATGAATTCGCTTCTAGGAATCAGTTTAATTTCTACGAAGATGTTAGAGTGCAGCAAGTTCAAACTTTCCTTGTTAACGTAATCTAAAAAGATGGCCAAGTTAGCAGATTCACCTCATTTGTAAAGTAGTTTGTTGAGAAAATAAACATCTTCATTGCCAAACATTGTACTGTGTGAAATAAGCTCATTCGGTTCTAGGAATGAGTTGCTTTCCTACAAAGGAGGTTGAGTGCAGCAAGTTCAAACTTTCCTTGTTAATGTAATCTAAAAACATGCACAACTTAGTAAATTGGCCTCATTTCTAATGTAGTTTGTTTAGAAAACAAACATCTTCATTACCGAAAAATTGTACTATATGAAATGATCTAGTTCGGTTCTAGGAATCACTTGCTTTCCTACGAAGAAGGTTGAGTGCAGCAAGTTCAAACTTTCCTAGTTTGTGTAATATAACAAGATGTACAAGTTAGTGGATTCGCGTCTTTTCTAAAGTGGTTTCTTTAGAAAACAAACATCTTCTGTACTGAGCACTGTACTGTGAAATAAGTTAATTCGGTTCTAGGAATCAGTTTCTTTCTACAAAGATGGTTGAGTGCAGCAAGTTCAAACTTTCCTTGTTAATGAAATCTAAAAAGATGGCCACGTTAGCAGTTTCACCTCTTTTGTAAGGTAGTTTGTTGAGAAAATTAACATCTTTATTGCCGAACATTGTACAGTGTAAAATAAGCTCATTCGGTTCTAGGAATCACTTGTTTTCCTACAAAGAAGGTTGAGTGCAGCAAGTTCAAATTTTCGTTGGTAATGTAATGTAATGTAAAAAGATGCACAACTTAGTAGATTGGCCTCATTTCTAATGTAGTTTCTTTAGAAAAGAAACATCTTCAGTACCGAACACTGTACTGTGTGAAATAAGTTAATTAAGCTTCTAGGAATCAGTTTAATTTCTACGAAGATGGTTGAGGGCAGCAAGTTCAAACTTTCCTTGTTAATGTAATCTCAAAAGATGGCAAAGTTAGAAGATTCGCCTCATTTGTAAAGTAGTTTGTTGAGAAAATAGACATCTTCAATGCCAAACATTGTACTGTTTGAAATAAGCTCATTCGTTTCTAGGAATCAGTTGCTTTCTTACAAAGAAGGGTCAGTGCAGCAAATTCAAACTTTCCTTGTTAATGTAATCTGAAAAGATGCACAACTTAGTAAATTGTCCTCATTTTTAAAGTAGTTTGTTTAGAAAACAAACATCTTCATTACCGAAAACTGTACTATGTGAAATGAGCTAGTTCGGTTCTAGGAATCACTTGCTTTCCTACTGAAGAAGGTTGAGTGTAGCAACTTCAAACTTTCCTAGTTTGTGTAATCTAACAAGATGTACAAGTTAGTGGATTCGCTTCGTTTCTAAAGTGATTTCTTTAGAAAACAAACATCTTCAGTACTGAGAACTATACTGTGTGAAATGAGTTAATTCGGTTCTAGGAATCAGTTTCCTTTCTACGAAGATGGTTGAGTGCAGCAAGTTCAACCTTTCCTTGTTAATGTAATCTAAAAAGAAGGCCAAGTTAGCAGATTCACATCATTTGTAAGGTAGTTTGTTGAGAAAATTAACATCTTTATTTCCGAACATTGTACTGTTTGAAATAAGCTCATTCGGTTCAAGGAATCACTTGCTTTCCTCCAAAGAAGGTTCAGTGCAGCAAGTTCAAACTTTCCTTGTTAATGAAATCTAAAAAAGATGCACAACTTAGTAGATTGGCCTCATTTCTAAAGTAGTTTCTTTAGAAAAGAAACATCTTCATTACCGAACACTGTACCATGTGAAATAAGTTAATTCACTTCTAGGAATCAGTTTAATTTCTACGAAGATGGTTGAGTGCAGCAAGTTCAAACTTTCCTTGTTAATGTAATCTCAAAAGATGGCCAAGTTAGAAGATTGGCCTCATTTGTAAAGTATTTTGTTGAGAAAACAAACATATTCATTACCGCACATTGTACTGTGTGAAAAAAGCTCATTCGGTTCCAGAATTCAGTTGCTTTCCTAAAAAGACGGTCGAGTGCAACAAGTTCAAACTTTCCATGTTAATGTAATCTAAAAAGACGCACAACTTAGTAGATTGGCCTCATTTCTAAAGTAGTTTCTTTAGAAAAGAAACATCTATAGTACCGAACACTTTACTGTGTGAAATAAGTTAATTCGCTTCTAGGAATTAGTTTAATTTCTACGAAGATGGTTGAGTGCAGCAAGTTCAAACTTTCCTAGTTTGTGTAATCTAACAAGATGGCCAAGTTAGAAGATTCGCCTCATTTGTAAAGTAGTTTGTTGAGAAAAGAAACATCTGCATTACCCCAAACTGTACTATGTGAAATGAGCTAGTTCGGTTCTAGGAATCAGTTGCTTTAAATGCGAAGAAGGGTGAGTGCAGTAAGTTCAAACTTTCCTAGTTTGTGTAATCTACCAAGATGTACAAGTTAGTGGATTCGCGTCGTTTCTAAAGTGGTTTCTTTAGAAAACAAACATCTTCAGTACAGAGCACTGTACTGTGTGAAATAAGTTAATTCGGTTCTAGGAATCAGTTTCCTTTCGACGAAGATGGTTGAGTGCAGTAAGTTCAAACTTTCCTTGTTAATGTAATGTAAAAAGATGCCCAATTTATTAGATTGGCCTCATTTCTAAAGTAGTTACTTTAGAAAAGAAACACCTTCAGTACCGAACACTGTACTGTGAGAAATAAGTTTATTCGCTTCTAGGAGTTAGTTTAATTTCTACGAAGAAGGTTGAGTATAGCAAGTTCAAACTTTCCTAGTTTGTGTAATCTAACAATATGTACAAGTTAGTGGATTCGCCTCATTTCTAAAGTAGTTGCTTTAGAAAGGAAACATCTTCAGTTCCAAACACTGTACTGTGTGAAATAAGTGAATTCGCTTCAAGGAATCAGTATAATTTCTACGAAGATGGTTGAGTGCAGTAAGTTCAAACTTTCCTTGTTAATGTAATCTAAAAAGATGCACAACTTAGTAGATTGGCCTCATTTCTAAAGTAGTTTCTTTACAAAAGAAACATCTTCAGAACCAAACACTGTACTGTGTGAAATAAGTTAATTCGTTTCTAGGAATCAGTTTAATTTCTACGAAGATGGTTGAGTGCAGCAAGTTCAAACTTTCCTTGTTAATGTAATCTCAAAAGATGGCCAAGTAAGGAGATTCGCCTCATTTGTAAAGTAATTTCTTGAGAAAACAAACATCTTCATTGCCGAGACAGCTAGAAATAGATTTACCATATGATCCAGCTATAGCACTCCTAGGCATATAACCAGAAGACTCTTCTCACTTCCTTAGAGATACTTGCAAAACCATGTTTATTGCCGCTCTATTCACAATAGCTAGGAAATGGAAGCAGCCTAGATGTCCCACCACAAATGAATGGATAATAAAGATGTGGTACATTTACACAATGGAGTTCTACTCAGCAGTAAAGAAAAATGAAATTATGAAATTTGCAGGAAATGGATGGATCTGGAAAGGATTATACTAAGTGAGGTAACCCAGGCTCAGAAAGCCAAACGTCACATGTTCTCTCTCATATGTGGATCCTAGCTACAAATAGACAGACTTGTGTGTGAACTGGAACCAAAAATTGGTGCCAGAAACCAGTAAGCTGGTAAAAGGCTATAAGGGACGGAGGAAAGGAAGGACTGAAGTGTATGGTATTGCACATATGTAAGTGGAAGGACTGATTACAAGGAGGGAATGGCCTAACCAAGGCCATGGGTAGAGAATACATAAAAGAAGGGCAAGGGGAGGGTCAATCTAATTTCAAAAGATTGTGAATAAGACTTATGTAAAACTACTGTTTTGAATAATGGTACATCTAGAAGCTGTAGACTGTTACTAGAAAATTTTCAGTACCTGGGATGGGATACCTTCCAGTGAGTTGTTGGCCAAGGAGGTCCCGGTAGCCTCCAAAACATTAAAGGCTTTTGCCAAAGCCCTTGGTTTTCCTGAGAAACAGATAGTAAGACCCTATTGCTGAAGACATCTCTTGCCTGAGAGGCAAGGTCACTGAGAAAGCAAGCTGGTGCTGAGCAGAAAACCTTCTCCCTGTAGACCAGCCAACTGAAAGCTGGAAAAAGCTGCACTGCATGCAGAGTATGGGAGACAGAAGTCATCAGCAGTGAAAACAGTGGACGCTGAATATTCAAATTTGGCCAGACAGGCCCAAAGACTGAACGGGTGCAATAGTGGCATGTCTACTCGTGGGGTAACCAACTGCTCTATAATTGGACTAAAGGCCCTCTCTACGGGAGGGAATACATACCTGGTACTGAAAAAACTAAGTAAAGTCTATGGTAGGTAAGGTCATAAGCCTTAGGGGTATAAAGCATGCCCTTATCTAAATGTATATACTATTCCCACCAAGCTGCCCGGAAAATACTACACTTAATGCTCATATTCACATATTAATGCTACTCTCACTTCTGGTTAGAGAAGCTTCTGTTTTCAGATGGCGATGACCACTGGGATGATCCAAAAGGCAACATAGTGCTGAGAAGAAGGGATGGAGAAGTGCCCAGCACTGAAACATCTCTGTCACACCCTCCAAGGCTCAGGGATCATTGCGGAAGAGGGGCGGATAGAATGGAAGAGCCAAAGGAAGGGCACGACTCCCTACAATGCAACTGCCCAGACAGAAATTGGCCTTGATATCCATGACCTTGCTGTGCCTAACAATACCTCCCAAGACCCTCATAGTAGAAGTAAAGAGGATGACATCATATTAAAAAAAGTGACTAATGGAGAGAGGGAGGGGATATGATGGAGAGTGGAGTTCTAAAGGGGAAGGGGAAGGGGAGGGAAAAATACGCACCTTTGGTATGTAAGTATGTTTTTGTTGTCAATAAATATTTAAAAAAAAATAAAAAAAATAAAAAAAAAAAAAAAAAAAAAAAGGATGGCCAAGTTAGTAGATTCGCTTCATTTGTAAAGTAGTTTGTTGAGAAAACAAACATCTTCATTGCCAAACATTGTACTGTGTGAAATAAGCTCATTCGGTTCTAGGAATCAGTTGCTTTCCTACAAAGAAGGTTGAGTGCAACAAGTTCAAACTTTCCATGTTAATGTAATCTGAAAAGATGCACAACTTAGTGAATTGGCCTCATTTCTAAAGTAGTTTGTTTAGAAAACAAACATCTTCATTACGAAAAACTGTACTATGTGAAATGAGCTAGTTCGGTTCTAGGAATCACTTGCTTTAAATGCGAAGAAGGTTGACTGCAGCAAGTTCAAATTTTCCTAGTTTGTGTAATCTTACAAGATGTACAAGTTAATGGATTCGCTTCGTTTCTAAAGTGGTTTCTTTAGAAAACAAACATCTTCAGTAGTGAACACTGTACTGTGTGAAATAAGTTAATTCGGTTCTAGGAATCAGTTTCCTTTTCCACGAACATGGTTGAGTGGGGCAAGTTCAAACGTTCCTTGTTAATGTAATGTAAAAACATGCACAATTTATTAGATTGGCCTCATTTCTAAAGTAGTTTCTTTAGAAAAGAAACATCTTCATTACCGAACACTGTACTGTGTGAAATAAGTGAATTCCTTCTAGGAATCAGTTTAATTTCTACGAAGATGGTTGAGTG
The DNA here is from genome assembly GCA_036365145.1 of Orientallactaga sibirica. Taxonomy (NCBI): domain Eukaryota; kingdom Metazoa; phylum Chordata; class Mammalia; order Rodentia; family Dipodidae; genus Orientallactaga; species Orientallactaga sibirica. The sequence continues at coordinate 104,832 of JAEOAD010002715.1, forward strand.
CAGCAAGTTCAAACTTTCCTTGCTAATGTAATGTAAAAAGATCCACAATTTATTAGATTGGTCTCATTTCTTAAGTAGTTTCTTTAGAAAAGAAACATCTTCAGTACTGAACACTGTACTGTGTGAAATAAGTTAATTCGGTTCTAGGAATCACTTGCTTTCCTAAGAAGAAGGTTGAGTGCAGCAAGTTCAAACTTTCCTAGTTTGTGTAATCTAACAAGGTGTACAAGTTAGTGCATTCACGGGGTTTCTAAAGTTGTTTCTTTAGAAAACAAACATCTTCAGTACTGAGCACTGTATTGTGTGAAATAAGTTAATCGGTTCTAGGAATCATTTTTCCTTGCTAAGAAGATGGTTGAGTGCAGCAAGTTCGAACTTTCCTTGTTAATGTAATCTCAAAAGATGGCCAAGTTAGTAGATTCGCCTCATTTGTAAAGTAGTTTGTTGAGAAAACAAACATCTTCATTGCCAAACATTGTACTGTGTGAAAGATGCTCATTCGGTTCAAGGTATCAGTTGCTTTCCCCACAAAGAAGGTTGAGTGCAGTAACTTCAAACTTTCCTTGTTAATGTAATCTGAAAAGATGCACAACTTAGTAAATTGGCCTCATTTCTAAAGTAGTTTGTTTAGAAAACAAACATATTCATTACCAAAAAGTGAACTATGTGAAATGAGCTAGTTCGGTTCTAGGAATCACTTGCTTTCCTACAAAGAAGGTTGAGTGCAGCAAGTTCAAACTTTCCTAGTTTTTGTAATCCAACAAGATGTACAAGTTAGTGGATTCGCGTCATTTCTAAAGTGGTTTCTTTAGAAAACAAACATCTGCAGCACTGAGCACTGTACTGTGTGAAATAAGTTAAATCGGTTCTAGGAATCATTTTCCTTTCTACGAAGATGGTTGAGTGCAGGAAGTTCAAACTTTCCTTGTTAATGTAATCTAAAAAGATGGCCAAGTTAACAGATTCACCTCATTTGTAAAGTAGTTTGTTGAGAAAATTACCATCTTTATTGCCGAACATTGTACTGTGTCAAATAAGCTCATTCGGTTCTAAGAATCACTTGCTTTCCTACAAAGAAGGTTGAGTGCGGCAAGTTCAAACTTTCCTTGTTAATGTATTCTAAAAAGATGCACAACTTAGTAGATTGGCCTCATTTCTAAAGTAGTTTCTTTTGAAAAGAAACATCTTCATTACCAAACACTGTACTGTGTGAAATAAGTTAATTGGCTTCTAGGAATCACTTTAATTTCTACAAAGATGGTTCAGTGCAGCAATTTCAAACATTCCTTGTTAATGTAATCTCAAAAGATGACCAAGTAAGGAGATTCGCCTCATTTGTAAAGTAATTTCTTGAGAAAACAAACATCTTCATTGCCGAACTTTGTACTGTGTGAAAAAGGTCATTCGGTTCTAGAATTCAGTTCCTTTCCTACAAAGACGGTTGAGTGCAACAAGTTCAAACTTTCCTTGTTAATGTAATCTGAAAAGATGCACAACTTTGTAGATTGGCCTCATTTCTAAAGTAGTTTGTTTAGAAAACAAAAATCTTCATTACCGAAAACTGTACTATGTGAAATGAGCTAGCTCGGTTCTAGGAATCACTTGCTTTCCTACAAAGAATGTGGAGTGCAGCAAGTTCAAACTTTCCTAGTTTGTGTAATCTAACAAGATGTACAAGTTAGTGGATTCGTGTCGTTTCTAAAGTGGTTTCTTTAGAAAACAAACATCTTCAGTACTGAGCACTGTACTGTGTGAAATAAGTTAATTCGGTTCTAGGAATCAGTTTCCTTTCAACGTAGATGGATGAGTGCAGCAAGTTCAAATTTCCTTGTTAATGTAATCTAAAAAGATGGCCAAGTTAGCAGATTCAGCTCATTTGTAATGTACTTTGTTGAGAAAGTTAACATCTTTATTTCTGAACATTGTATTGTGTGAAATAAGCTCATTCGGTTCTAGGAATCATTTGCTTTCCTACATAGAAAGTTGAGTGCAGCAAGTTCAAACTTTCCTTGTTAATGTAATCTAAAATGATGCACAACTTAGTAGATTGGCCTCATTCCTAAAGTAGTTTCTTTAGAAAAGAAACATCTTCAGTACCGAACACTGTACTGTGTGAAATAAGTTAATTCGCTTCTAGGAACCATTTTAATTTCTACGAAGATGGTTGAGGACAGCAAGTTCAAACTTTCCTTGTTAATGTAATCTGAGAAGATGGCCAAGTTAGAAGATTCACCTCATTTGTAAAGTAATTTGTTGAGAAAACAAACATCTTCATTGCGGAACATTGTACTGTGTGAAAAAAGCTCAGTCGGTTCTAGAATTCAGTTGCTTTCCTACAAAGACGGTTGAGTCCAACAAGTTCAAACTTTCCTTGTTAATGTAATCTAAAAAGATGCACAACTTAGTAGATTGTCCTCATTTCTAAAGTAGTTTCTTTAGAAAAGAAACATCTTCAGTACCGAATATTGTACTGTGTGAAATAAGTTAATTCGCTTCTAGGAATCACTTTAATTTCTCCGAAGATGTTAGAGTGCAGCAAGTTCAAACTTTCTTGTTAATGTAATCTAAAAAGATGGCCAAGTTAGTAGATTCGCCTGATTTGTAAAGTAGTTTGTTGAGAATAGCAACATCTTCATTGCCAAACATTGTACTGTGTGAAATAAGATCATTCGGGTCTAGGAATCAGTGCTTTCCTACAAAGAAGGTTGAGTGCAGCAAGTTCAAACTTTCCTTGTTATTGTAATCAGAAAAGATGCACAATTTAGTAAATTGGCCTCATTTCTAAAGTAGTTTGTTTAGAAAACAAACATCTTCATTACTTAAAACTGTAGTATGTGAAATGAGCTAGTTCGGTTGTAGGAATCACTTGCTTTCCTACGAAGAAGGTTGAGTGCAGCAAGTTCAAACTTTGCTAGTTTGTGTAATCTAACAAGATGTACAAGTCAGTGGATTCACGTCTTTTCTAAAGTGGTTTCTTTAGAAAACAAACATCTTCAGTAATGAGCACTGTACTGTGAGAAATAAGTTAATTCGGTTCTAGGAATCAGTTTCCTTTCTACAAAGATGGTTGAGTGCAGCAAGTTCAAACTTTCCTTGTTAATGTAATATAAAAAGATGGCCAAGTTAGCAGATTCACCTCATTTGTAAGGTAGATTGGTGAGAAAATTTACATCTTTATTGCCGAACATTGTACTGTGTGAAATAAGCTCATTCGGTTCTAGGAATCACTTGCTTTCCTAAAAAGAATGTTGAGTGCAGCAAGTTCAAACTTTCCTTGGTAATATAATCTAAAAAGATGCTCAACTTAGTAGATTGGCCTCATTTCTAAAGTACTTTCTTTAGAAAAGAAACGTCTTCATTACCGAACACTGTACTGTGTGAAATAAGTTAATTCGCTTCTAGGAATCAGTTTAAATTCTACGAAGATGGTTGAGTGCAGCAAGTTCAAACTTTCCTTGTTAATGTAATCTCAAAAGATGGCCAAGTTAGAAGATTCGCCTCATTTGTAAAGTAGTTTCTTTAGAAAAGAAACATCTTCAGTACCAAACACTGTACTGTGTGAAATGAGTTAATTCGCTTCTAGGAATCAGTTTAATTTCTACGAAGAAGGTTGAGTGCAGCATGTTCAAACTTTCCTAGCTTGTGTAACCTAACAAGATGTACAAGTTAGTGGATTCGCCTCATTTCTAAAGTAGTTTCTTTACAAAGAAACTTCTTCAGTACCGAACACTGTACTGTCTGAAATAAGTGAATTCGCTTCTAGGAATCAGTTTAATTTCTACGAAGATGGTTGAGTGCAGCAAGTTCAAACTTTCCATGTTAATGTAATCTCAAAAGATGGCCAAGTTAGAAGATTTGCCTCATTTGTAAAGTAGTTTGTTGCGAAAACAAACATCTTCATTGCCAAACATTGTACTGTGTGAAATAAGCTCATTCGGTTCTAGGAATCAGTTGCTTTCCTACAAAGAAGGTTGAGTGCAGGAAGTTCAAACTTTCATTGTTAATGTACTCTGAGAAGATGCACAACTTAGTAAATTGGCCTCATTTCTAAAGTAGTTTGTTTAGAAAACAAACATCTTCATTCCTGAAAACTATACTATGTGAAATGAGCTAGTTCGGTTCTAGGAAACACTTGCTTTCCTACGAAGAAGATTGAGTGCAGCAAGTTCAAACTTTCCTTGTTAATGTAATCTAAAAAGATGCACAACTTAGTAGATTGGCCTCATTTCTAAAGTAGTGTCTTTAGAAAAGAAACATCTTCAGTACCAAAACTGCACTGTGTGAAATAAGTTAATTCGGTTCTAGGAATCAGTTTAATTTCTACGAAGATGGTTGAGTGCAGCAAGTTCAAACTTTCTTTGTTAATGTAATCTCAAAAGATGGCCAAGTTAGAAGATTTGCCTCATTTGTAAAGTAGTTTGTTGAGAAAACAAACATCTTCATTGCCAAACATTAAACTGTGTGAAAAAGCTCATTAGGTTCTAGAATTCAGTTGCATTCCTACAAAGAAGGTTGAGTGCAACAAGTTCAAACTTTCCTTGTTAATGTAATCTAAAAAGATGCACAACTTAGTAGATTGGCCTCATTTCTAAAGTAGTTTCTTTAGAAAGAAACATCTTCAGTACCGAACACTGTACTGTGTGAAATAAGTTAATTCTCTTCTAGGAATCAGTTTAATTTCTACAAAGAAGGTTGAGTGCAGCAAGTTCAAACTTTCCTTGTTAATGTAATCTAAAAATATGGCCAAGTTAGCAGATTCACCTCATTTGTAAGGTAGTTTCTTGAGAAAACTAACATTTTTATTGGCGAACATTGTACTGGGTGAAATAAGCTCATATGGTTCTAGGAATCAATTGCTTTTCTACATAGAAGGTTGTGTGCAGCAAGTTCAAACTTTCCTTTTTAATGTAATGTAAAAAGATGCACAATTAATTACATTGGCCTCATTTCTAAAGTAGTTTCTTTAGAAAAGAAACGTCTTCAGTAACGAACACTGTACTCTGTGAAAGAAGTTAATTCTCTTCTAGAAATCAATTTAATTTCCACGAAGATGGTTGAGTGCAGCAATTTCAAACTTTCCTTGTTAATGTAAGCTCAAAAGATGACGAAGGTAGAAGATTCACCTCATTTGTAAAGTAATTTGTTGAGAAAACAAACATCTTCATTGCCGAACATTGTAGTGTGTGAAACAAGCTCATTGGGTTCTAGAATTCAGTTGCTTTCCTACAAAAAAGGGTGAGTGCAACAAGTTCAAACTTTCCTTGTAATTGTAATCTAAAAAGATGCACAACTTAGTAGATTGGCCTCATTTCTAAAGTAGTTTCTTTAGAAAAGAAACATCTTCAGTACCGAACACTTTACTGTGTGAAATCATTTAATTCTCTTCTAGAAATCAGTTTAATTTCTACGAAGAAGGTTGAGTGCAGCAAGTTCAAACTTTCCTAGTTTGTGTAATCTAACAAGATGTACAAGTTAGTGGATTCGCCTCATTTCTAAAGTAGTTTCTTTAGAAAAGTAACATCTTCAGTACCGAATAATGTAGTGTGTGAAATAAGTGAATTCGGTTTTGGGAATCAGTTTAATTTCGACGAAGATGGTAGAGTGCAGCCATTTCAAACATTCCTTTTTAATGTAATCTAAAAAGATGGCCAAGTTAGTAGATTCCCCTCATTTGTAAAGTAGTTTGTTGATAAAACAAACATCTTCATTGCCAAACATTGTACTGTGTGAAATAAGATCATTCGGTTCTAGGAATCAGTTGATTTCCGACAAAGAAGGTTGAGTGCAGCAAGTTCAAACTTTCCTTGTTAATGTAATCTGAAAAGATGCACAACTTAGTAAATTGGCCTCATTTCTAAAGTAGTTTGTTTAGAAAACAAACATCTTCATTACCGAAAACTGTACTGTGTGAAATGAGCTAGTTCGGTTCTAGGAATCACTTGCTTTCCTACGAAGAAGGTTGAGTGCAGCAAGTTCAAACTTTGCTAGTTTGTGTAATCTAACAAGATGTACAAGTCAGTGGATTCACGTCTTTTCTAAAGTGGTTTCTTTAGAAAACAAACATCTTCAGTAATGAGCACTGTACTGTGAGAAATAAGTTAATTCGGTTCTAGGAATCAGTTTCCTTTCTACGAAGATGGTTGAGTGCAGCAAGTTCAAACTTTCCTTGTTAATGTAATCTCAAAAGATGGCCAAGTTAGAAGATTCGCCTCATTTGTAAAGTAGTTTCTTTAGAAAAGAAACATCTTCAGTACCAAACACTGTACTGTGTGAAATGAGTTAATTCGCTTCTAGGAATCAGTTTAATTTCTACGAAGAAGGTTGAGTGCAGCAAGTTCAAACTTTCCTAGCTTGTGTAACCTAACAAGATGTACAAGTTAGTGGATTCGCCTCATTTCTAAAGTAGTTTCTTTACAAAAGAAACTTCTTCAGTACCGAACACTGTACTGTCTGAAATAAGTGAATTCGCTTCTAGGAATCAGTTTAATTTCTACGAAGATGGTTGAGTGCAGCAAGTTCAAACTTTCCATGTTAATGTAATCTCAAAAGATGGCCAAGTTAGAAGATTTGCCTCATTTGTAAAGTAGTTTGTTGAGAAAACAAACATCTTCATTGCCAAACATTGTACTGTGTGAAATAAGCTCATTCGGTTCTAGGAATCAGTTGCTTTCCTACAAAGAAGGTTGAGTGCAGGAAGTTCAAACTTTCATTGTTAATGTACTCTGAGAAGATGCACAACTTAGTAAATTGGCTTCATTTCTAAAGTAGTTTGTTTAGAAAACAAACATCTTCATTCCTGAAAACTATACTATGTGAAATGAGCTAGTTAGGTTCTAGGAAACACTTGCTTTCCTACGAAGAAGATTGAGTGCAGCAAGTTCAAACTTTCCTTGTTAATGTAATCTAAAAGATGCACAACTTAGTAGATTGGCCTCATTTCTAAAGTAGTGTCTTTAGAAAAGAAACATCTTCAGTACCAAAAACTGCACTGTGTGAAATAAGTTAATTCGGTTCTAGGAATCAGTTTAATTTCTACGAAGATGGTTGAGTGCAGCAAGTTCAAACTTTCTTTCTTAATGTAATCTCAAAAGATGGCCAAGTTAGAAGATTTGCCTCATTTGTAAAGTAGTTTGTTGAGAAAACAAACATCTTCATTACCAAACATTAAACTGTGTGAAAAAAGCTCATTCGGTTCTAGAATTCAGTTGCATTCCTACAAAGAAGGTTGAGTGCAACAAGTTCAAACTTTCCTTGTTAATGTAATCTAAAAAGATGCACAACTTAGTAGATTGGCCTCATTTCTAAAGTAGTTTCTTTAGAAAGAAACATCTTCAGTACCGAACACTGTACTGTGTGAAATAAGTTAATTCTCTTCTAGGAATCAGTTTAATTTCTACAAAGAAGGTTGAGTGCAGCAAGTTCAAACTTTCCTTCGTAATGTAATCTAAAAAGATGCACAACTTAGTAGATTGGCCTCATTTCTAAAGTAGTTTCTATAGAAAAGATACATGTTCATTACCGAACACTGTACTGTGTGAAATAAGTTAATTCGATTCTAGGAATCAGTTTAATTTCTACGAAGATGGTTGAGTGCATCAAGTTCAACCATTCCTTGTTAATGTAATCTCAAAAGATGGCCAAGTTAGAAGATTGGCCTCATTTGTAAATTAGTTTTTGAGAAAACAAACATCTTCATTACCGAACATTGTACTGTGTGAAAAAAGCTCATTCGGTTCTCGAATTCAGTTGCTTTCCTACAAAGACGGTTGAGTGCAACAAGTTCAAACTTTACTTGTTAATGTAATCTAAAAAGATGCACAACTTAGTAGATTAGCCTCATTTCTAAAGCAGTTTCTTTAGAAAAGAAACATCTTCAGTACCGAACACTGTACTGTGTGAAATAAGTGAATTCGGTTCTAGGAATCAGTTTAATTTCTACGAAGATGGTTGAGTGCAGCAAGTTCAAACTTTCCTTGTTAATGTAATGTAAAAAGATCCACAATTTATTTGTTTGGCCTCATTTCTAAAGTAGTTTCTTTAGAAAAGATACATCTTCAGTACCGAACACTGTACTGTGTGAAATAAGTTAATTCGGTTCTAGGAATCAGTTTCCTTTCTACGAAGATGGTTGAGTGCAGCAATTTCAAACTTTCCTTGTTAATGTAATCTAAAAAGATGGCCAAGTTAGCAGATTCACCTCATTTGTAAGGTAGTTTGTTGAAAAAAGTAACATATTTATTGCCGAACATTTTACTGTGTGAAATAAGCTCATTCGGTTCTAGGAATCACTTGCTTTCCTACAAAGAATGTTGAGTGCAGCAATTTCAAACTTTCCTTGTTAATGTAATGTAAAAGATGCACAATTTATTAGATTGGCCTGATTTCTAAAGTATTTTGTTTAGAAAAGAAACATCTTCAGTACCGAACACTGCACTGTGTGAAATAAGGTAATTCACTTCTAGGAATCAGGTTAATTTCTACGAAGAAGTTTGAGTGCAGCAAGATCAAACTTTCCTAGTTTGTGTAATCTAACAAAATGTACAAGTTAGTGGATTCGCCTCATTTCTAAAGTAGTTTCTTTACAAAAGAAACATCTTCAGTTCGAACACTATACTGTGTGAAATAAGTGAATTCGGTTCCAGGAATCAGTTTAATTTCTACAAAGATGGTTGAGTGCAGCAAGTTCAAACTTTCCTTGTTAATGTAATCTAAAAAGATGCACAACTTAGTAGATTGGCCTCATTTCTACAGTAGTTTCTTTAGAAAGGAAACATCTTCAGTACCGAACACTGTACTGTGTGAAAAAAGTGAATTCGGTTCTAGGAATCAGTTTAATTTCTACGAAGATGGTTGAGTGCAGCAAGTTCAAACTTTCCTTGTTTATGTAATCTCAAAAGATGGCCAAGTTAGAAGTTTCCCCTCATTTGTAAAGTAGTTTGTTGAGAAAACAAACATCTTCATTGCCAAACATTGTACTGTGTGAAATAAGCTCATTCAGTTCTATGAATCAGTTGCTTTCCTTCAAAGAAGGTTGAGTGCAGCAAGTTCAAACTTTCCATGTTAATGTAATCTGAAAAGATGTACAAGTTAGTCAATTGGACTCATTTCTAAAGTAGTTTGTTTAGAAAACAAACATCTTCATTACCGAAAACTGTACTATGTGAAATGAGCTAGTTCGGTTCTAGTAATCACTTGCTTTCCTACAAAGAAGGTTGAGTGCAGCAAGTTTAAACTTTCCTAGTTTGTGTAATCTAACAAGATGTACAAGTTAGTGGATTCACATCATTTCTAAAGTAGTTTCTTTAGAAAAGAAACATCTTCTTGCCGAACACTGTACTGTGTGAAATAAGTTAATTCGGTTCTAGGAATCAGTTTAATTTCTACAAAAGATGTTAGAGTGCAGCAAGTTCAAACTTTCCTTGTTAATATAATCTAAAAAGATGGCCAAGTTAGTAGATTCGCCTCATTTGTAAAGTGGTTTGTTGAGAAAACAAACATCTTCATTGCGAACATTGTACTGTGTGAAATAAGCTCATTCGGTTCTAGGAATCACTTCCTTTCCTACAAAGAAGGTAGAGTGCAGCAAGTTCAAACTTTCCTTGTAATGTAATCTAAAAAGATGCACAAGTTAGTAGATTAGCCTCATTTCTAAAGTAGTTTCTTTAGAAAGAAACATCTTCATTACCGAACACTGTACTGTGTGAAATAAGTTAATTTGTTTCTAGGAATCAGTTTAATTTCTACAAAGATGTTTGAGTGCAGCAAGTTCAAACTTTCCTAGTTTGTGTAATCTAACAAGATATACAAGTTAGTGGATTCGCCTCATTTTTAAAGTAGTTTCTTGAGAAAACAAACATCTTCATTGCCGAAAACTGTACTGTGTGAAATAAGTGAATTAAGGTTCTAGGAATCAGTTTAATTTCAAAGATGGTATTGTGCAGCAAGTTCAAACTTTCCTTGTTAATGTAATCTAAAAAGATTTCAAAGTTAGTAGATTCGCCTCATTTGTAAAGTAGTTTCTTGAGAAAACAAACATCTTCATTTCAAACATTGTACTGTGTGAAATAAGCTCATTCGGTTCTAGGAATCAGTTGCTTTCCTACAAAGAAGGTTGAGTGCAGCAAGTTCAAACTTTCCTTGTTAATGTAATCTAAAAAGATGGCCAAGTTAGTAGATTTGCCTCATTTCTAAAAGTAGTTTGTTGAGAAAACAAACATCTTCATTGCCAAACATTGTACTGTGGGAAATAAGCTCATTCGGTTCTAGGAATCAGTTGCTTTCCTACAAAGAAGGTTGAGTGCAGCAAGTTCAAACTTTCCTTGTTTGTGTAATCTAAAAAGATGTACAAGTTAGTAGATTGGCCTCATTTCTAAAGTAGTTTCTTTAGAAAACAAACATCTTCATTACCGAACACTGTACTGTGTGAAACAAGTTAATTCGGTTCTAGGAATCTGTTTGATTTCCTACAAAGATGGTTGAGTGCAGCAAGTTCAAACTTTCCTTGTTAATGTAATCTAAAAAGATGGCCAAGTTAGAAGATTCGCCTCATTTGTAAAGTAGTTTCTTGAGAAAACAAACATCTTCATTGCCAAACATTATACTGTGTGAAAAAGCTCATTCGGTTCTAGGATTCAGTTGCTTTCCTACAAAGACGGGTTAGTGCAGCAAGTTCAAACTTTCCTTGTTAATGTAATCTAAAAAGATGCACAAGTTAGTAGATTCGCCTCATTTCTAAAGTTGTTTCTTTAGAAAACAAACATCTTCATTACCGAACATTGTACTGTGTGAAATAAGTTAATATGGTTCTAGGAATCAGTTTAATTTCCTACAAAGATGGTTGAGTGCAGCAAGTTCAAACTTTCCTAGTTTTTGTAATCTAACAAGATGTACAAGTTAGTGGATTCGCCTCATTTCTAAAGTAGTTTCTTTAGAAAACAAACATCTTCAGTACCGAACATTGTACTGTGTGAAATAAGCTAATTCGGTTCTAGGAATCAGTTGCTTTTCTACAAAGATGGTTGAGTGCAGCAAGTTCAAACTTTCCTTGTTAATGTAATCTCAAAAGATGGCCAAGTTAGAAGATTCGCCTCATTTCTAAAGTAGTTTCTTGAAAACAAACATCTTCATTGCAAACATTGTACTGTGTGAAAAAAGCTCATTCGGTTCTAGAATTCAGTTGCTTTCCTACAAAAAGGTTGAGTGCAGCAAGTTCAAACTTTCCTAGTTAATGTAATCTAACAAGATGTACAAGTTAGTAGATTGGCCTCATTTCTAAAGTAGTTTCTTTAGAAAACAAACATCTTCATTGCCGAACACTGTACTGTGTGAAATAAGTTAATTAAGGTTCTAGGAATCAGTTTAATTTCTACAAAGATGGTTGAGTGCAGCAAGTTCAAACTTTCCTTGTTAATGTAATCTAACAAGATGTACAAGTTAGTAGATTCGCCTCATTTCTAAAGTAGTTTCTTGAGAAAACAAACATCTTCATTGCCAAACATTGTACTGTGTGAAAAAAGCTCATTCGGTTCTAGGAATCACTTGCTTTCCTACAAAGAAGGTTGAGTGCAGCAAGTTCAAACTTTCCTTGTTTGTGTAATCTAACAAGATGTACAAGTTAGTAGATTCGCCTCATTTCTAAAGTAGTTTCTTGAGAAAACAAACATCTTCATTGCCGAACATTGTACTGTGTGAAATAAGCTAATTCGGTTCCTGGATTCCTTGTTTTTTCTACAAAGATGGTTGAGTGCAGCAAGTTCAAACTTTCCTTGTTTATGTAATCTAACAAGATGTACAAGTTAGTAGATTCCCCTCATTTCTAAAGTAGTTTCTTGAGAAAACAAACATCTTCATTGCCGAACATTGTACTGTGTGAAATAAGCTCATTCGGTTCTAGGAATCACTTGCTTTCCTACAAAGAAGGTTGAGTGCAGCAAGTTCAAACTTTCCTTGTTATTGTAATCTAACAAGATGTACAAGTTAGTAGATTCGCCTCATTTCTAAAGTAGTTTCTTGAGAAAACAAACATCTTCATTGCCGAACATTGTACTGTGTGAAATAAGCTAATTCGGTTCTAGGAATCAGTTTTTTCTACAAAGAAGGTTGAGTGCAGCAAGTTCAAACTTTCCTAGTTTGTGTAATCTAACAAGATGTACAAGTTAGTAGATTCGCCTCATTTCTAAAGTAGTTTCTTGAGAAAACAAACATCTTCATTGCGAACATTGTACTGTGTGAAATAAGCTAATTCGGTTCTAGGAATCAGTTGCTTTCTACAAAGAGGTTGAGTGCAGCAAGTTCAAACTTTCCTAGTTTATGTAATCTAACAAGATGTACAAGTTAGTAGATTCGCCTCATTTCTAAAGTAGTTTCTTGAGAAAACAAACATCTTCATTGCCAAACATTGTACTGTGTGAAATAAGCTCATTAGGTTCTAGGAATCACTTGCTTTCCTACAAAGAAGGTTGAGTGCAGCAAGTTCAAACTTTCCTAGTTTGTGTAATCTAACAAGATGTACAAGTTAGTAGATTCGCCTCATTTCTAAAGTAGTTTCTTGAGAAAACAAACATCTTCATTGCCGAACATTGTACTGTGTGAAATAAGCTAATTCGGTTCTAGGAATCAGTTGCTTTTCTACAAAGAAGGTTGAGTGCAGCAAGTTCAAACTTTCCTAGTTTGTGTAATCTAACAAGATGTACAAGTTAGTAGATTCGCCTCATTTCTAAAGTAGTTTCTTGAAAACAAACATCTTCATTGCCAAACATTGTACTGTGTGAAATAAGCTCATTAGGTTCTAGGAATCACTTGCTTTCCTACAAAGAAGGTTGAGTGCAGCAAGTTCAAACTTTCTTGTTTGTGTAATCTAACAAGATGTACAAGTTAGTAGATTCGCCTCATTTCTAAAGTAGTTTCTTGAGAAAACAAACATCTTCATTGCCGAACATTGTACTGTGTGAAATAAGCTAATTCGGTTCTAGGAATCACTTGCTTTCCTACAAAGAAGGTTGAGTGCAGCAAGTTCAAACTTTCCTAGTTTGTGTAATCTAACAAGATGTACAAGTTAGTAGATTCGCCTCATTTCTAAAGTAGTTTCTTGAGAAAACAAACATCTTCATTACTGACATTGTACTGTGTGAAATAAGCTAATTCGGTTCTAGGAATCACTTGCTTTCCTACAAAGATGGTTGAGTGCAGCAAGTTCAAACTTTCCTAGTTTGTGTAATCTAAAAAGATGTACAAGTTAGTAGATTCGCCTCATTTCTAAAGTAGTTTCTTGAGAAACAAACATCTTCATTGCGAACATTGTACTGTGTGAAATAAGCTCATTCGGTTCTAGGAATCACTTGCTTTCCTACAAAGAAGGTTGAGTGCAGCAAGTTCAAACTTTCCTAGTTTGTGTAATCTAACAAGATGTACAAGTTAGTAGATTCGCCTCATTTCTAAAGTAGTTTCTTGAGAAAACAAACATCTTCATTGCGAACATTGTACTGTGTGAAATAAGCTAATTAGGTTCTAGGAATCACTTGCTTTTCTACAAAGAAGGTTGAGTGCAGCAAGTTCAAACTTTCCTAGTTTGTGTAATCTAACAAGATGTACAAGTTAGTAGATTCGCCTCATTTCTAAAGTAGTTTCTTGAGAAAACAAACATCTTCATTGCCAAACTTTGTACTGTGTGAAATAAGCTAATTCGGTTCTAGGAATCACTTGCTTTCCTACAAAGAAGGTTTAGTGCAGCAAGTTCAAACTTTCCTAGTTTGTGTAATCTAACAAGATGTACAAGTTAGTAGATTCGCCTCATTTCTAAAGTAGTTTCTTGAGAAAACAAACATCTTCATTGCCGAACATTGTACTGTGTGAAATAAGCTAATTAAGGTTCTAGGAATCACTTGCTTTCCTACAAAAGAGGTTGAGTGCAGCAAGTTCAAACTTTCCTAGTTAATGTAATCTAACAAGTTACAAGTTAGTAGATTCGCCTCATTTCTAAAGTAGTTTCTTGAGAAAACAAACATCTTCATTGCCAAACATTGTACTGTGTGAAATAAGCTCATTCGGTTCTAGGAATCACTTGCTTTCCTACAAAGAAGGTTGAGTGCAGCAAGTTCAAACTTTCCTAGTTTGTGTATAATCTAACAAGATGTACAAGTTAGTAGATTCGCCTCATTTCTAAAGTAGTTTCTTGAGAAAACAAACATCTTCATTACCGAACATTGTACTGTGTGAAATAAGCTAATTCGGTTCTAGGAATCACTTGCTTTCCTACAAAGAAGGTTGAGTGCAGCAAGTTCAAACTTTCCTAGTTTGTGTAATCTAACAAGATGTACAAGTTAGTAGATTCGCCTCATTTCTAAAGTAGTTTCTTGAGAAAACAAACATCTTCATTGCTGAACATTGTACTGTGTGAAATAAGCTAATTCGGTTCTAGGAATCACTTGCTTTCCTACAAAGAGGTTGAGTGCAGCAAGTTCAAACTTTCCTAGTTTGTGTAATCTAACAAGATGTACAAGTTAGTAGATTAGCCTCATTTCTAAAGTAGTTTCTTGAGAAAACAAACATCTTCATTGCCGAACATTGTACTGTGTGAAATAAGCTCATTCGGTTCTAGGAATCACTTGCTTTCCTACAAAGAAGGTTGAGTGCAGCAAGTTCAAACTTTCCTAGTTTGTGTAATCTAACAAGATGTACAAGTTAGTAGATTGGCCTCATTTCTAAAGTAGTTTCTTGAGAAAACAAACATCTTCATTGCCGAACATTGTACTGTGTGAAATAAGCTAATTCGGTTCTAGGAATCACTTGCTTTCCTACAAAGAAGGTTGAGTGCAGCAAGTTCAAACTTTCCTAGTTTGTGTAATCTAACAAGATGTACAAGTTAGTAGATTCGCCTCATTTCTAAAGTAGTTTCTTGAGAAAACAAACATCTTCATTGCTGAACATTGTACTGTGTGAAATAAGCTAATTCGGTTCTAGGAATCACTTGCTTTCCTACAAAGAAGGTTGAGTGCAGCAAGTTCAAACTTTCCTAGTTTGTGTAATCTAACAAGATGTACAAGTTAGTAGATTCGCCTCATTTCTAAAGTAGTTTCTTGAGAAAACAAACATCTTCATTGCCGAACATTGTACTGTGTGAAATAAGCTCATTCGGTTCTAGGAATCACTTGCTTTCCTACAAAGAAGGTTGAGTGCAGCAAGTTCAAACTTTCCTATTTGTGTAATCTAACAAGATGTACAAGTTAGTAGATTCGCCTCATTTCTAAAGTAGTTTCTTGAGAAAACAAACATCTTCATTGCCGAACATTGTACTGTGTGAAATAAGCTAATTCGGTTCTAGGAATCACTTGCTTTCCTACAAAGAAGGTTGAGTGCAGCAAGTTCAAACTTTCCTAGTTTGTGTAATCTAACAAGATGTACAAGTTAGTAGATTCGCCTCATTTCTAAAGTAGTTTCTTGAGAAAACAAACATCTTCATTGCCGAACATTGTACTGTGTGAAATAAGCTCATTCGGTTCTAGGAATCACTTGCTTTCCTACAAAGAAGGTTGAGTGCAGCAAGTTCAAACTTTCCTAGTTTGTGTAATCTAACAAGATGTACAAGTTAGTAGATTCGCCTCATTTCTAAAGTAGTTTCTTGAGAAAACAAACATCTTCATTGCCGAACATTGTACTGTGTGAAATAAGCTAATTCGGTTCTAGGAATCACTTGCTTTCCTACAAAGAAGGTTGAGTGCAGCAAGTTCAAACTTTCCTAGTTTGTGTAATCTAACAAGATGTACAAGTTAGTAGATTCGCCTCATTTCTAAAGTAGTTTCTTGAAAACAAACATCTTCATTGCGAACATTGTACTGTGTGAAATAAGCTAATTCGGTTCTAGGAATCACTTGCTTTCCTACAAAAAAGGTTGAGTGCAGCAAGTTCAAACTTTCCTAGTTTGTGTAATCTAACAAGATGTACAAGTTAGTAGATTCGCCTCATTTCTAAAGTAGTTTCTTGAGAAAACAAACATCTTCATTGCCGAACATTGTACTGTGTGAAATAAGCTAATTCGGTTCTAGGAATCACTTGCTTTCCTACAAAGAAGGTTGAGTGCAGCAAGTTCAAACTTTCCTAGTTTGTGTAATCTAACAAGATGTACAAGTTAGTAGATTCGCCTCATTTCTAAAGTAGTTTCTTGAGAAAACAAACATCTTCATTGCCGAACATTGTACTGTGTGAAATAAGCTAATTCGGTTCTAGGAATCACTTGCTTTCCTACAAAGAAGGTTGAGTGCAGCAAGTTCAAACTTTCCTAGTTTGTGTAATCTAACAAGATGTACAAGTTAGTAGATTCGCCTCATTTCTAAAGTAGTTTCTTGAGAAAACAAACATCTTCATTGCGAACATTGTACTGTGTGAAATAAGCTAATTCGGTTCTAGGAATCACTTGCTTTCCTACAAAGAAGGTTGAGTGCAGCAAGTTCAAACTTTCCTAGTTTGTGTAATCTAACAAGATGTACAAGTTAGTAGATTCGCCTCATTTCTAAAGTAGTTTCTTGAGAAAACAAACATCTTCATTGCCGAACATTGTACTGTGTGAAATAAGCTAATTCGGTTCTAGGAATCACTTGCTTTCCTACAAAGAAGGTTGAGTGCAGCAAGTTCAAACTTTCCTAGTTTGTGTAATCTAACAAGATGTACAAGTTAGTAGATTCGCCTCATTTCTAAAGTAGTTTCTTGAGAAAACAAACATCTTCATTGCGAAACATTGTACTGTGTGAAATAAGCTAATTCGGTTCTAGGAATCACTTGCTTTCCTACAAAGAAGGTTGAGTGCAGCAAGTTCAAACTTTCCTAGTTTGTGTAATCTAACAAGATGTACAAGTTAGTAGATTCGCCTCATTTCTAAAGTAGTTTCTTGAGAAAACAAACATCTTCATTGCCGAACATTGTACTGTGTGAAATAAGCTAATTCGGTTCTAGGAATCACTTGCTTTCCTACAAAGAAGGTTGAGTGCAGCAAGTTCAAACTTTCCTAGTTTGTGTAATCTAACAAGATGTACAAGTTAGTAGATTCGCCTCATTTCTAAAGTAGTTTCTTGAGAAAACAAACATCTTCATTGCGAACATTGTACTGTGTGAAATAAGCTAATTCGGTTCTAGGAATCACTTGCTTTCCTACAAAGAAGGTTGAGTGCAGCAAGTTCAAACTTTCCTAGTTTGTGTAATCTAACAAGATGTACAAGTTAGTAGATTCGCCTCATTTCTAAAGTAGTTTCTTGAGAAAACAAACATCTTCATTGCGAACATTGTACTGTGTGAAATAAGCTAATTCGGTTCTAGGAATCACTTGCTTTCCTACAAAGAAGGTTGAGTGCAGCAAGTTCAAACTTTCCTAGTTTGTGTAATCTAACAAGATGTACAAGTTAGTAGATTCGCCTCATTTCTAAAGTAGTTTCTTGAGAAAACAAACATCTTCATTGCGAACATTGTACTGTGTGAAATAAGCTAATTCGGTTCTAGGAATCACTTGCTTTCCTACAAAAAGAGGTTGAGTGCAGCAAGTTCAAACTTTCCTAGTTTGTGTAATCTAACAAGATGTACAAGTTAGTAGATTCGCCTCATTTCTAAAGTAGTTTCTTGAGAAAACAAACATCTTCATTGCGAACATTGTACTGTGTGAAATAAGCTAATTCGGTTCTAGGAATCACTTGCTTTCCTACAAAGAAGGTTGAGTGCAGCAAGTTCAAACTTTCCTAGTTTGTGTAATCTAACAAGATGTACAAGTTAGTAGATTCGCCTCATTTCTAAAGTAGTTTCTTGAAAACAAACATCTTCATTGCCGAACATTGTACTGTGTGAAATAAGCTAATTCGGTTCTAGGAATCACTTGCTTTCCTACAAAGAAGGTTGAGTGCAGCAAGTTCAAACTTTCCTAGTTTGTGTAATCTAACAAGATGTACAAGTTAGTAGATTCGCCTCATTTCTAAAGTAGTTTCTTGAGAAAACAAACATCTTCATTGCCGAACATTGTACTGTGTGAAATAAGCTAATTCGGTTCTAGGAATCACTTGCTTTCCTACAAAGAAGGTTGAGTGCAGCAAGTTCAAACTTTCCTAGTTTGTGTAATCTAACAAGATGTACAAGTTAGTAGATTCGCCTCATTTCTAAAGTAGTTTCTTGAGAAAACAAACATCTTCATTGCGAACATTGTACTGTGTGAAATAAGCTAATTCGGTTCTAGGAATCACTTGCTTTCCTACAAAGAAGGTTGAGTGCAGCAAGTTCAAACTTTCCTAGTTTGTGTAATCTAACAAGATGTACAAGTTAGTAGATTCGCCTCATTTCTAAAGTAGTTTCTTGAGAAAACAAACATCTTCATTGCGAACATTGTACTGTGTGAAATAAGCTAATTCGGTTCTAGGAATCACTTGCTTTCCCTACAAAGAAGGTTGAGTGCAGCAAGTTCAAACTTTCCTAGTTTGTGTAATCTAACAAGATGTACAAGTTAGTAGATTCGCCTCATTTCTAAAGTAGTTTCTTGAGAAAACAAACATCTTCATTGCCGAACATTGTACTGTGTGAAATAAGCTAATTCGGTTCTAGGAATCACTTGCTTTCCTACAAAGAAGGTTGAGTGCAGCAAGTTCAAACTTTCCTAGTTTGTGTAATCTAACAAGATGTACAAGTTAGTAGATTTCGCCTCATTTCTAAAGTAGTTTCTTGAGAAACAAACATCTTCATTGCGAACATTGTACTGTGTGAAATAAGCTAATTCGGTTCTAGGAATCACTTGCTTTCCTACAAAGAAGGTTGAGTGCAGCAAGTTCAAACTTTCCTAGTTTGTGTAATCTAACAAGATGTACAAGTTAGTAGATTCGCCTCATTTCTAAAGTAGTTTCTTGAGAAAACAAACATCTTCATTGCGAACATTGTACTGTGTGAAATAAGCTAATTCGGTTCTAGGAATCACTTGCTTTCCTACAAAGAAGGTTGAGTGCAGCAAGTTCAAACTTTCCTAGTTTGTGTAATCTAACAAGATGTACAAGTTAGTAGATTCGCCTCATTTCTAAAGTAGTTTCTTGAGAAAACAAACATCTTCATTGCGAAACATTGTACTGTGTGAAATAAGCTAATTCGGTTCTAGGAATCACTTGCTTTCCTACAAAGAAGGTTGAGTGCAGCAAGTTCAAACTTTCCTAGTTTGTGTAATCTAACAAGATGTACAAGTTAGTAGATTCGCCTCATTTCTAAAGTAGTTTCTTGAGAAAACAAACATCTTCATTGCCGAACATTGTACTGTGTGAAATAAGCTAATTCGGTTCTAGGAATCACTTGCTTTCCTACAAAGAAGGTTGAGTGCAGCAAGTTCAAACTTTCCTAGTTTGTGTAATCTAACAAGATGTACAAGTTAGTAGATTCGCCTCATTTCTAAAGTAGTTTCTTGAGAAAACAAACATCTTCATTGCGAACATTGTACTGTGTGAAATAAGCTAATTCGGTTCTAGGAATCACTTGCTTTCCTACAAAAGAAGGTTGAGTGCAGCAAGTTCAAACTTTCCTAGTTTGTGTAATCTAACAAGATGTACAAGTTAGTAGATTCGCCTCATTTCTAAAGTAGTTTCTTGAGAAAACAAACATCTTCATTGCGAACATTGTACTGTGTGAAATAAGCTAATTCGGTTCTAGGAATCACTTGCTTTCCTACAAAGAAGGTTGAGTGCAGCAAGTTCAAACTTTCCTAGTTTGTGTAATCTAACAAGATGTACAAGTTAGTAGATTCGCCTCATTTCTAAAGTAGTTTCTTGAGAAAACAAACATCTTCATTGCGAACATTGTACTGTGTGAAATAAGCTAATTCGGTTCTAGGAATCACTTGCTTTCCTACAAAGAAGGTTGAGTGCAGCAAGTTCAAACTTTCCTAGTTTGTGTAATCTAACAAGATGTACAAGTTAGTAGATTCGCCTCATTTCTAAAGTAGTTTCTTGAGAAAACAAACATCTTCATTGCGAACATTGTACTGTGTGAAATAAGCTAATTCGGTTCTAGGAATCACTTGCTTTCCTACAAAGAAGGTTGAGTGCAGCAAGTTCAAACTTTCCTAGTTTGTGTAATCTAACAAGATGTACAAGTTAGTAGATTCGCCTCATTTCTAAAGTAGTTTCTTGAGAAAACAAACATCTTCATTGCGAACATTGTACTGTGTGAAATAAGCTAATTCGGTTCTAGGAATCACTTGCTTTCCTACAAAGAAGGTTGAGTGCAGCAAGTTCAAACTTTCCTAGTTTGTGTAATCTAACAAGATGTACAAGTTAGTAGATTCGCCTCATTTCTAAAGTAGTTTCTTGAGAAAACAAACATCTTCATTGCGAACATTGTACTGTGTGAAATAAGCTAATTCGGTTCTAGGAATCACTTGCTTTCCTACAAAGAAGGTTGAGTGCAGCAAGTTCAAACTTTCCTAGTTTGTGTAATCTAACAAGATGTACAAGTTAGTAGATTCGCCTCATTTCTAAAGTAGTTTCTTGAGAAAACAAACATCTTCATTGCAGACATTGTACTGTGTGAAATAAGCTAATTCGGTTCTAGGAATCACTTGCTTTCCTACAAAAGAAGGTTGAGTGCAGCAAGTTCAAACTTTCCTAGTTTGTGTAATCTAACAAGATGTACAAGTTAGTAGATTCGCCTCATTTCTAAAGTAGTTTCTTGAGAAAACAAACATCTTCATTGCGAACATTGTACTGTGTGAAATAAGCTAATTCGGTTCTAGGAATCACTTGCTTTCCTACAAAAGAAGGTTGAGTGCAGCAAGTTCAAACTTTCCTAGTTTGTGTAATCTAACAAGATGTACAAGTTAGTAGATTCGCCTCATTTCTAAAGTAGTTTCTTGAGAAAACAAACATCTTCATTGCGAACATTGTACTGTGTGAAATAAGCTAATTCGGTTCTAGGAATCACTTGCTTTCCTACAAAGAAGGTTGAGTGCAGCAAGTTCAAACTTTCCTAGTTTGTGTAATCTAACAAGATGTACAAGTTAGTAGATTCGCCTCATTTCTAAAGTAGTTTCTTGAGAAAACAAACATCTTCATTTGCGAACATTGTACTGTGTGAAATAAGCTAATTCGGTTCTAGGAATCACTTGCTTTCCTACAAAGAAGGTTGAGTGCAGCAAGTTCAAACTTTCCTAGTTTGTGTAATCTAACAAGATGTACAAGTTAGTAGATTCGCCTCATTTCTAAAGTAGTTTCTTGAGAAAACAAACATCTTCATTGCGAACATTGTACTGTGTGAAATAAGCTAATTCGGTTCTAGGAATCACTTGCTTTCCTACAAAGAAGGTTGAGTGCAGCAAGTTCAAACTTTCCTAGTTTTGTGTAATCTAACAAGATGTACAAGTTAGTAGATTCGCCTCATTTCTAAAGTAGTTTCTTGAGAAAACAAACATCTTCATTGCGAACATTGTACTGTGTGAAATAAGCTAATTCGGTTCTAGGAATCACTTGCTTTCCTACAAAAGAAGGTTGAGTGCAGCAAGTTCAAACTTTCCTAGTTTGTGTAATCTAACAAGATGTACAAGTTAGTAGATTCGCCTCATTTCTAAAGTAGTTTCTTGAGAAAACAAACATCTTCATTGCGAGACATTGTACTGTGTGAAATAAGCTAATTCGGTTCTAGGAATCACTTGCTTTCCTACAAAGAAGGTTGAGTGCAGCAAGTTCAAACTTTCCTAGTTTGTGTAATCTAACAAGATGTACAAGTTAGTAGATTCGCCTCATTTCTAAAGTAGTTTCTTGAGAAAACAAACATCTTCATTGCGAACATTGTACTGTGTGAAATAAGCTAATTCGGTTCTAGGAATCACTTGCTTTCCTACAAAGAAGGTTGAGTGCAGCAAGTTCAAACTTTCCTAGTTTGTGTAATCTAACAAGATGTACAAGTTAGTAGATTCGCCTCATTTCTAAAGTAGTTTCTTGAGAAAACAAACATCTTCATTGCGAACATTGTACTGTGTGAAATAAGCTAATTCGGTTCTAGGAATCACTTGCTTTCCTACAAAGAAGGTTGAGTGCAGCAAGTTCAAACTTTCCTAGTTTGTGTAATCTAACAAGATGTACAAGTTAGTAGATTCGCCTCATTTCTAAAGTAGTTTCTTGAGAAAACAAACATCTTCATTGCGAACATTGTACTGTGTGAAATAAGCTAATTCGGTTCTAGGAATCACTTGCTTTCCTACAAAGAAGGTTGAGTGCAGCAAGTTCAAACTTTCCTAGTTTGTGTAATCTAACAAGATGTACAAGTTAGTAGATTCGCCTCATTTCTAAAGTAGTTTCTTGAGAAAACAAACATCTTCATTGCCGAACATTGTACTGTGTGAAATAAGCTAATTCGGTTCTAGGAATCACTTGCTTTCCTACAAAGAAGGTTGAGTGCAGCAAGTTCAAACTTTCCTAGTTTGTGTAATCTAACAAGATGTACAAGTTAGTAGATTCGCCTCATTTCTAAAGTAGTTTCTTGAGAAAACAAACATCTTCATTGCGAACATTGTACTGTGTGAAATAAGCTAATTCGGTTCTAGGAATCACTTGCTTTCCTACAAAGAAGGTTGAGTGCAGCAAGTTCAAACTTTCCTAGTTTGTGTAATCTAACAAGATGTACAAGTTAGTAGATTCGCCTCATTTCTAAAAAGTAGTTTCTTGAGAAAACAAACATCTTCATTGCCGAACATTGTACTGTGTGAAATAAGCTAATTCGGTTCTAGGAATCACTTGCTTTCCTACAAAGAAGGTTGAGTGCAGCAAGTTCAAACTTTCCTAGTTTGTGTAATCTAACAAGATGTACAAGTTAGTAGATTCGCCTCATTTCTAAAGTAGTTTCTTGAGAAAACAAACATCTTCATTGCGAACATTGTACTGTGTGAAATAAGCTAATTCGGTTCTAGGAATCACTTGCTTTCCTACAAAGAAGGTTGAGTGCAGCAAGTTCAAACTTTCCTAGTTTGTGTAATCTAACAAGATGTACAAGTTAGTAGATTCGCCTCATTTCTAAAGTAGTTTCTTGAGAAAACAAACATCTTCATTGCCGAACATTGTACTGTGTGAAATAAGCTAATTCGGTTCTAGGAATCACTTGCTTTCCTACAAAGAAGGTTGAGTGCAGCAAGTTCAAACTTTCCTAGTTTGTGTAATCTAACAAGATGTACAAGTTAGTAGATTCGCCTCATTTCTAAAGTAGTTTCTTGAGAAAACAAACATCTTCATTGCGAACATTGTACTGTGTGAAATAAGCTAATTCGGTTCTAGGAATCACTTGCTTTCCTACAAAGAAGGTTGAGTGCAGCAAGTTCAAACTTTCCTAGTTTGTGTAATCTAACAAGATGTACAAGTTAGTAGATTCGCCTCATTTCTAAAGTAGTTTCTTGAGAAAACAAACATCTTCATTGCGAACATTGTACTGTGTGAAATAAGCTAATTCGGTTCTAGGAATCACTTGCTTTCCTACAAAGAAGGTTGAGTGCAGCAAGTTCAAACTTTCCTAGTTTGTGTAATCTAACAAGATGTACAAGTTAGTAGATTCGCCTCATTTCTAAAGTAGTTTCTTGAGAAAACAAACATCTTCATTGCGAACATTGTACTGTGTGAAATAAGCTAATTCGGTTCTAGGAATCACTTGCTTTCCTACAAAGAAGGTTGAGTGCAGCAAGTTCAAACTTTCCTAGTTTGTGTAATCTAACAAGATGTACAAGTTAGTAGATTCGCCTCATTTCTAAAGTAGTTTCTTGAGAAAACAAACATCTTCATTGCGAACATTGTACTGTGTGAAATAAGCTAATTCGGTTCTAGGAATCACTTGCTTTCCTACAAAGAAGGTTGAGTGCAGCAAGTTCAAACTTTCCTAGTTTGTGTAATCTAACAAGATGTACAAGTTAGTAGATTCGCCTCATTTCTAAAGTAGTTTCTTGAAAACAAACATCTTCATTGCGAACATTGTACTGTGTGAAATAAGCTAATTCGGTTCTAGGAATCACTTGCTTTCCTACAAAGAAGGTTGAGTGCAGCAAGTTCAAACTTTCCTAGTTTGTGTAATCTAACAAGATGTACAAGTTAGTAGATTCGCCTCATTTCTAAAAGTAGTTTCTTGAGAAAACAAACATCTTCATTGCCGAACATTGTACTGTGTGAAATAAGCTAATTCGGTTCTAGGAATCACTTGCTTTCCTACAAAGAAGGTTGAGTGCAGCAAGTTCAAACTTTCCTAGTTTGTGTAATCTAACAAGATGTACAAGTTAGTAGATTCGCCTCATTTCTAAAGTAGTTTCTTGAGAAAACAAACATCTTCATTGCCGAACATTGTACTGTGTGAAATAAGCTAATTCGGTTCTAGGAATCACTTGCTTTCCTACAAAGAAGGTTGAGTGCAGCAAGTTCAAACTTTCCTAGTTTGTGTAATCTAACAAGATGTACAAGTTAGTAGATTCGCCTCATTTCTAAAGTAGTTTCTTGAGAAAACAAACATCTTCATTGCCGAACATTGTACTGTGTGAAATAAGCTAATTCGGTTCTAGGAATCACTTGCTTTCCTACAAAGAAGGTTGAGTGCAGCAAGTTCAAACTTTCCTAGTTTGTGTAATCTAACAAGATGTACAAGTTAGTAGATTCGCCTCATTTCTAAAGTAGTTTCTTGAGAAAACAAACATCTTCATTGCGAACATTGTACTGTGTGAAATAAGCTAATTCGGTTCTAGGAATCACTTGCTTTCCTACAAAGAAGGTTGAGTGCAGCAAGTTCAAACTTTCCTAGTTTGTGTAATCTAACAAGATGTACAAGTTAGTAGATTCGCCTCATTTCTAAAAGTAGTTTCTTGAGAAAACAAACATCTTCATTGCGAACATTGTACTGTGTGAAATAAGCTAATTCGGTTCTAGGAATCACTTGCTTTCCTACAAAGAAGGTTGAGTGCAGCAAGTTCAAACTTTCCCTAGTTTGTGTAATCTAACAAGATGTACAAGTTAGTAGATTCGCCTCATTTCTAAAGTAGTTTCTTGAGAAAACAAACATCTTCATTGCCGAACATTGTACTGTGTGAAATAAGCTAATTCGGTTCTAGGAATCACTTGCTTTCCTACAAAGAAGGTTGAGTGCAGCAAGTTCAAACTTTCCTAGTTTGTGTAATCTAACAAGATGTACAAGTTAGTAGATTCGCCTCATTTCTAAAGTAGTTTCTTGAGAAAACAAACATCTTCATTTGCGAACATTGTACTGTGTGAAATAAGCTAATTCGGTTCTAGGAATCACTTGCTTTCCTACAAAGAAGGTTGAGTGCAGCAAGTTCAAACTTTCCTAGTTTGTGTAATCTAACAAGATGTACAAGTTAGTAGATTCGCCTCATTTCTAAAGTAGTTTCTTGAGAAAACAAACATCTTCATTGCCGAACATTGTACTGTGTGAAATAAGCTAATTCGGTTCTAGGAATCACTTGCTTTCCTACAAAGAAGGTTGAGTGCAGCAAGTTCAAAACTTTCCTAGTTTGTGTAATCTAACAAGATGTACAAGTTAGTAGATTCGCCTCATTTCTAAAGTAGTTTCTTGAGAAAACAAACATCTTCATTGCCGAACATTGTACTGTGTGAAATAAAGCTAATTCGGTTCTAGGAATCACTTGCTTTCCTACAAAGAAGGTTGAGTGCAGCAAGTTCAAACTTTCCTAGTTTGTGTAATCTAACAAGATGTACAAGTTAGTAGATTCGCCTCATTTCTAAAGTAGTTTCTTGAGAAAACAAACATCTTCATTGCCGAACATTGTACTGTGTGAAATAAGCTAATTCGGTTCTAGGAATCACTTGCTTTCCTACAAAAAGAAGGTTGAGTGCAGCAAGTTCAAACTTTCCTAGTTTGTGTAATCTAACAAGATGTACAAGTTAGTAGATTCGCCTCATTTCTAAAGTAGTTTCTTGAGAAAACAAACATCTTCATTGCGAACATTGTACTGTGTGAAATAAGCTAATTCGGTTCTAGGAATCACTTGCTTTTCCTACAAAAAGGTTGAGTGCAGCAAGTTCAAACTTTCCTAGTTTGTGTAATCTAACAAGATGTACAAGTTAGTAGATTCGCCTCATTTCTAAAGTAGTTTCTTGAGAAAACAAACATCTTCATTGCGAACATTGTACTGTGTGAAATAAGCTAATTCGGTTCTAGGAATCACTTGCTTTCCTACAAAGAAGGTTGAGTGCAGCAAGTTCAAACTTTCCTAGTTTGTGTAATCTAACAAGATGTACAAGTTAGTAGATTCGCCTCATTTCTAAAGTAGTTTCTTGAGAAAACAAACATCTTCATTGCGAACATTGTACTGTGTGAAATAAGCTAATTCGGTTCTAGGAATCACTTGCTTTCCTACAAAGAAGGTTGAGTGCAGCAAGTTCAAACTTTCCTAGTTTGTGTAATCTAACAAGATGTACAAGTTAGTAGATTCGCCTCATTTCTAAAGTAGTTTCTTGAGAAAACAAACATCTTCATTGCCGAACATTGTACTGTGTGAAATAAGCTAATTCGGTTCTAGGAATCACTTGCTTTCCTACAAAGAAGGTTGAGTGCAGCAAGTTCAAACTTTCCTAGTTTGTGTAATCTAACAAGATGTACAAGTTAGTAGATTCGCCTCATTTCTAAAGTAGTTTCTTGAGAAAACAAACATCTTCATTGCCGAACATTGTACTGTGTGAAATAAGCTAATTCGGTTCTAGGAATCACTTGCTTTCCTACAAAGAAGGTTGAGTGCAGCAAGTTCAAACTTTCCTAGTTTGTGTAATCTAACAAGATGTACAAGTTAGTAGATTCGCCTCATTTCTAAAGTAGTTTCTTGAGAAAACAAACATCTTCATTGCCGAACATTGTACTGTGTGAAATAAGCTAATTCGGTTCTAGGAATCACTTGCTTTCCTACAAAGAAGGTTGAGTGCAGCAAGTTCAAACTTTCCTAGTTTGTGTAATCTAACAAGATGTACAAGTTAGTAGATTCGCCTCATTTCTAAAGTAGTTTCTTGAGAAAACAAACATCTTCATTGCGAACATTGTACTGTGTGAAATAAGCTAATTCGGTTCTAGGAATCACTTGCTTTCCTACAAAGAAGGTTGAGTGCAGCAAGTTCAAACTTTCCTAGTTTGTGTAATCTAACAAGATGTACAAGTTAGTAGATTCGCCTCATTTCTAAAGTAGTTTCTTGAGAAAACAAACATCTTCATTGCCGAACATTGTACTGTGTGAAATAAGCTAATTCGGTTCTAGGAATCACTTGCTTTCCTACAAAGAAGGTTGAGTGCAGCAAGTTCAAACTTTCCTAGTTTGTGTAATCTAACAAGATGTACAAGTTAGTAGATTCGCCTCATTTCTAAAGTAGTTTCTTGAGAAAACAAACATCTTCATTGCCGAACATTGTACTGTGTGAAATAAGCTAATTCGGTTCTAGGAATCACTTGCTTTCCTACAAAGAAGGTTGATTGCAGCAAGTTGAATCTTTCCTAGTTTGTGTAATCTAACAAGATGTACAAGTTAGTAGATTCGCCTCATTTCTAAAGTAGTTTCTTGAGAAAACAAACATCTTCATTTGCCGAACATTGTACTGTGTGAAATAAGCTAATTCGGTTGTAGGAATCACTTGCTTTCCTACAAAGAAGGTTGAGTGCAGCAAGTTCAAACTTTCCTAGTTTGTGTAATCTAACAAGATGTACAAGTTAGTAGATTCGCCTCATTTCTAAAGTAGTTTCTTGAGAAAACAAACATCTTCATTGCCGAACATTGTACTGTGTGAAATAAGCTAATTCGGTTCTAGGAATCACTTGCTTTCCTACAAAGAAGGTTGAGTGCAGCAAGTTCAAACTTTCCTAGTTTTTGTAATGTAATCTAACAAGATGTACAAGTTAGTAGATTCGCCTCATTTCTAAAGTAGTTTCTTGAGAAAACAAACATCTTCATTGCGAACATTGTACTGTGTGAAATAAGCTAATTCGGTTCTAGGAATCACTTGCTTTCCTACAAAGAAGGTTGAGTGCAGCAAGTTCAAACTTTCCTAGTTTGTGTAATCTAACAAGATGTACAAGTTAGTAGATTCGCCTCATTTCTAAAGTAGTTTCTTGAGAAAACAAACATCTTCATTGCCGAACATTGTACTGTGTGAAATAAGCTAATTCGGTTCTAGGAATCACTTGCTTTCCTACAAAGAAGGTTGAGTGCAGCAAGTTCAAACTTTCCTAGTTTGTGTAATCTAACAAGATGTACAAGTTAGTAGATTCGCCTCATTTCTAAAGTAGTTTCTTGAGAAAACAAACATCTTCATTGCCGAACATTGTACTGTGTGAAATAAGCTAATTCGGTTCTAGGAATCACTTGCTTTCCTACAAAGAAGGTTGAGTGCAGCAAGTTCAAACTTTCCTAGTTTGTGTAATCTAACAAGATGTACAAGTTAGTAGATTCGCCTCATTTCTAAAGTAGTTTCTTGAGAAAACAAACATCTTCATTGCGAACATTGTACTGTGTGAAATAAGCTAATTCGGTTCTAGGAATCACTTGCTTTCCTACAAAGAAGGTTGAGTGCAGCAAGTTCAAACTTTCCTAGTTTGTGTAATCTAACAAGATGTACAAGTTAGTAGATTCGCCTCATTTCTAAAGTAGTTTCTTGAGAAAACAAACATCTTCATTGCCGAACATTGTACTGTGTGAAATAAGCTAATTCGGTTCTAGGAATCACTTGCTTTCCTACTAAGAAGGTTGAGTGCAGCAAGTTCAAACTTTCCTAGTTTGTGTAATCTAACAAGATGTACAAGTTAGTAGATTCGCCTCATTTCTAAAGTAGTTTCTTGAGAAAACAAACATCTTCATTGCCGAACATTGTACTGTGTGAAATAAGCTAATTCGGTTCTAGGAATCACTTGCTTTCCTACAAAGAAGGTTAGTGCAGCAAGTTCAAACTTTCCTAGTTTGTGTAATCTAACAAGATGTACAAGTTAGTAGATTCGCCTCATTTCTAAAGTAGTTTCTTGAGAAAACAAACATCTTCATTGCGAACATTGTACTGTGTGAAATAAGCTAATTCGGTTCTAGGAATCACTTGCTTTCCTACAAAGAAGGTTGAGTGCAGCAAGTTCAAACTTTCCTAGTTTGTGTAATCTAACAAGATGTACAAGTTAGTAGATTCGCCTCATTTCTAAAGTAGTTTCTTGAGAAAACAAACATCTTCATTGCGAACATTGTACTGTGTGAAATAAGCTAATTCGGTTCTAGGAATCACTTGCTTTCCTACAAAGAAGGTTGAGTGCAGCAAGTTCAAACTTTCCTAGTTTGTGTAATCTAACAAGATGTACAAGTTAGTAGATTCGCCTCATTTCTAAAGTAGTTTCTTGAGAAAACAAACATCTTCATTGCGAACATTGTACTGTGTGAAATAAGCTAATTCGGTTCTAGGAATCACTTGCTTTCCTACAAAGAAGGTTGAGTGCAGCAAGTTCAAACTTTCCTAGTTTGTGTAATCTAACAAGATGTACAAGTTAGTAGATTCGCCTCATTTCTAAAGTAGTTTCTTGAGAAAACAAACATCTTCATTGCCGAACATTATATTGTGAAATAAGCTAATTCGGTTCTAGGAATCACTTGCTTTCCTACAAAGAAGGTTGAGTGCAGCAAGTTCAAACTTTCCTAGTTTGTGTAATCTAACAAGATGTACAAGTTAGTAGATTCGCCTCATTTCTAAAGTAGTTTCTTGAGAAAACAAACATCTTCATTGCGAACATTGTACTGTGTGAAATAAGCTAATTCGGTTCTAGGAATCACTTGCTTTCCTACAAAAGAAGGTTGAGTGCAGCAAGTTCAAACTTTCCTAGTTTGTGTAATCTAACAAGATGTACAAGTTAGTAGATTCGCCTCATTTCTAAAAGTAGTTTCTTGAGAAAACAAACATCTTCATTGCGAACATTGTACTGTGTGAAATAAGCTAATTCGGTTCTAGGAATCACTTGCTTTCCTACAAAGAAGGTTGAGTGCAGCAAGTTCAAACTTTCCTAGTTTGTGTAATCTAACAAGATGTACAAGTTAGTAGATTCGCCTCATTTCTAAAGTAGTTTCTTGAGAAAACAAACATCTTCATTGCGAACATTGTACTGTGTGAAATAAGCTAATTCGGTTCTAGGAATCACTTGCTTTCCTACAAAGAAGGTTGAGTGCAGCAAGTTCAAACTTTCCTAGTTTGTGTAATCTAACAAGATGTACAAGTTAGTAGATTCGCCTCATTTCTAAAGTAGTTTCTTGAGAAAACAAACATCTTCATTGCCGAACATTGTACTGTGTGAAATAAGCTAATTCGGTTCTAGGAATCACTTGCTTTCCTACAAAGAAGGTTGAGTGCAGCAAGTTCAAACTTTCCTAGTTTGTGTAATCTAACAAGATGTACAAGTTAGTAGATTCGCCTCATTTCTAAAGTAGTTTCTTGAGAAAACAAACATCTTCATTGCGAACATTGTACTGTGTGAAATAAGCTAATTCGGTTCTAGGAATCACTTGCTTTCCTACAAAGAAGGTTGAGTGCAGCAAGTTCAAACTTTCCTAGTTTGTGTAATCTAACAAGATGTACAAGTTAGTAGATTCGCCTCATTTCTAAAGTAGTTTCTTGAGAAAACAAACATCTTCATTGCCGAACATTGTACTGTGTGAAATAAGCTAATTCGGTTCTAGGAATCACTTGCTTTCCTACAAAGAAGGTTGAGTGCAGCAAGTTCAAACTTTCCTAGTTTGTGTAATCTAACAAGATGTACAAGTTAGTAGATTCGCCTCATTTCTAAAGTAGTTTCTTGAGAAAACAAACATCTTCATTGCCGAACATTGTACTGTGTGAAATAAGCTAATTCGGTTCTAGGAATCACTTGCTTTCCTACAAAGAAGGTTGAGTGCAGCAAGTTCAAACTTTCCTAGTTTGTGTAATCTAACAAGATGTACAAGTTAGTAGATTCGCCTCATTTCTAAAGTAGTTTCTTGAGAAAACAAACATCTTCATTGCGAACATTGTACTGTGTGAAATAAGCTAATTCGGTTCTAGGAATCACTTGCTTTCCTACAAAGAAGGTTGAGTGCAGCAAGTTCAAACTTTCCTAGTTTGTGTAATCTAACAAGATGTACAAGTTAGTAGATTCGCCTCATTTCTAAAGTAGTTTCTTGAGAAAACAAACATCTTCATTGCCGAACATTGTACTGTGTGAAATAAGCTAATTCGGTTCTAGGAATCACTTGCTTTCCTACAAAGAAGGTTGAGTGCAGCAAGTTCAAACTTTCCTAGTTTGTGTAATCTAACAAGATGTACAAGTTAGTAGATTCGCCTCATTTTCAAAGTAGTTTCTTGAGAAAACAAACATCTTCATTGCGAACATTGTACTGTGTGAAATAAGCTAATTCGGTTCTAGGAATCACTTGCTTTCCTACAAAGAAGGTTGAGTGCAGCAAGTTCAAACTTTCCTAGTTTGTGTAATCTAACAAGATGTACAAGTTAGTAGATTCGCCTCATTTCTAAAGTAGTTTCTTGAGAAAACAAACATCTTCATTGCGAACATTGTACTGTGTGAAATAAGCTAATTCGGTTCTAGGAATCACTTGCTTTCCTACAAAGAAGGTTGAGTGCAGCAAGTTCAAACTTTCCTAGTTTGTGTAATCTAACAAGATGTACAAGTTAGTAGATTCGCCTCATTTCTAAAGTAGTTTCTTGAGAAAACAAACATCTTCATTGCGAACATTGTACTGTGTGAAATAAGCTAATTCGGTTCTAGGAATCACTTGCTTTCCTACAAAGAAGGTTGAGTGCAGCAAGTTCAAACTTTCCTAGTTTGTGTAATCTAACAAGATGTACAAGTTAGTAGATTCGCCTCATTTCTAAAGTAGTTTCTTTGAAAAAACAAACATCTTCATTGCGAACATTGTACTGTGTGAAATAAGCTAATTCGGTTCTAGGAATCACTTGCTTTCCTACAAAGAAGGTTGAGTGCAGCAAGTTCAAACTTTCCTAGTTTGTGTAATCTAACAAGATGTACAAGTTAGTAGATTCGCCTCATTTCTAAAGTAGTTTCTTGAGAAAACAAACATCTTCATTGCCGAACATTGTACTGTGTGAAATAAGCTAATTCGGTTCTAGGAATCACTTGCTTTCCTACAAAGAAGGTTGAGTGCAGCAAGTTCAAACTTTCCTAGTTTGTGTAATCTAACAAGATGTACAAGTTAGTAGATTCGCCTCATTTCTAAAGTAGTTTCTTGAGAAAACAAACATCTTCATTGCGAACATTGTACTGTGTGAAATAAGCTAATTCGGTTCTAGGAATCACTTGCTTTCCTACAAAGAAGGTTGAGTGCAGCAAGTTCAAACTTTCCTAGTTTGTGTAATCTAACAAGATGTACAAGTTAGTAGATTCGCCTCATTTCTAAAGTAGTTTCTTGAGAAAACAAACATCTTCATTGCGAACATTGTACTGTGTGAAATAAGCTAATTCGGTTCTAGGAATCACTTGCTTTCCTACAAAGAAGGTTGAGTGCAGCAAGTTCAAACTTTCCTAGTTTGTGTAATCTAACAAGATGTACAAGTTAGTAGATTCGCCTCATTTCTAAAGTAGTTTCTTGAGAAAACAAACATCTTCATTGCGAACATTGTACTGTGTGAAATAAGCTAATTCGGTTCTAGGAATCACTTGCTTTCCTACAAAGAAGGTTGAGTGCAGCAAGTTCAAACTTTCCTAGTTTGTGTAATCTAACAAGATGTACAAGTTAGTAGATTCGCCTCATTTCTAAAGTAGTTTCTTGAGAAAACAAACATCTTCATTGCGAACATTGTACTGTGTGAAATAAGCTAATTCGGTTCTAGGAATCACTTGCTTTCCTACAAAGAAGGTTGAGTGCAGCAAGTTCAAACTTTCCTAGTTTTGTGTAATCTAACAAGATGTACAAGTTAGTAGATTCGCCTCATTTCTAAAGTAGTTTCTTGAGAAAACAAACATCTTCATTGCGAACATTGTACTGTGTGAAATAAGCTAATTCGGTTCTAGGAATCACTTGCTTTCCTACAAAGAAGGTTGAGTGCAGCAAGTTCAAACTTTCCTAGTTTGTGTAATCTAACAAGATGTACAAGTTAGTAGATTCGCCTCATTTCTAAAGTAGTTTCTTGAGAAAACAAACATCTTCATTGCGAACATTGTACTGTGTGAAATAAGCTAATTCGGTTCTAGGAATCACTTGCTTTCCTACAAAGAAGGTTGAGTGCAGCAAGTTCAAACTTTCCTAGTTTGTGTAATCTAACAAGATGTACAAGTTAGTAGATTCGCCTCATTTCTAAAGTAGTTTCTTGAGAAAACAAACATCTTCATTGCCGAACATTGTACTGTGTGAAATAAGCTAATTCGGTTCTAGGAATCACTTGCTTTCCTACAAAGAAGGTTGAGTGCAGCAAGTTCAAACTTTCCTAGTTTGTGTAATCTAACAAGATGTACAAGTTAGTAGATTCGCCTCATTTCTAAAGTAGTTTCTTGAGAAAACAAACATCTTCATTGCCGAACATTGTACTGTGTGAAATAAGCTAATTCGGTTCTAGGAATCACTTGCTTTCCTACAAAGAAGGTTGAGTGCAGCAAGTTCAAACTTTCCTAGTTTGTGTAATCTAACAAGATGTACAAGTTAGTAGATTCGCCTCATTTCTAAAGTAGTTTCTTGAGAAAACAAACATCTTCATTGCGAACATTGTACTGTGTGAAATAAGCTAATTCGGTTCTAGGAATCACTTGCTTTCCTACAAAGAAGGTTGAGTGCAGCAAGTTCAAACTTTCCTAGTTTGTGTAATCTAACAAGATGTACAAGTTAGTAGATTCGCCTCATTTCTAAAGTAGTTTCTTGAGAAAACAAACATCTTCATTGCGAACATTGTACTGTGTGAAATAAGCTAATTCGGTTCTAGGAATCACTTGCTTTCCTACAAAAGAAGGTTGAGTGCAGCAAGTTCAAACTTTCCTAGTTTGTGTAATCTAACAAGATGTACAAGTTAGTAGATTCGCCTCATTTCTAAAGTAGTTTCTTGAGAAAACAAACATCTTCATTGCGAAACATTGTACTGTGTGAAATAAGCTAATTCGGTTCTAGGAATCACTTGCTTTCCTACAAAGAAGGTTGAGTGCAGCAAGTTCAAACTTTCCTAGTTTGTGTAATCTAACAAGATGTACAAGTTAGTAGATTCGCCTCATTTCTAAAGTAGTTTCTTGAGAAAACAAACATCTTCATTGCCGAACATTGTACTGTGTGAAATAAGCTAATTCGGTTCTAGGAATCACTTGCTTTCCTACAAAGAAGGTTGAGTGCAGCAAGTTCAAACTTTCCTAGTTTGTGTAATCTAACAAGATGTACAAGTTAGTAGATTCGCCTCATTTCTAAAGTAGTTTCTTGAGAAAACAAACATCTTCATTGCGAACATTGTACTGTGTGAAATAAGCTAATTCGGTTCTAGGAATCACTTGCTTTCCTACAAAGAAGGTTGAGTGCAGCAAGTTCAAACTTTCCTAGTTTGTGTAATCTAACAAGATGTACAAGTTAGTAGATTCGCCTCATTTCTAAAGTAGTTTCTTGAGAAAACAAACATCTTCATTGCCGAACATTGTACTGTGTGAAATAAGCTAATTCGGTTCTAGGAATCACTTGCTTTCCTACAAAAGAAGGTTGAGTGCAGCAAGTTCAAACTTTCCTAGTTTGTGTAATCTAACAAGATGTACAAGTTAGTAGATTCGCCTCATTTCTAAAGTAGTTTCTTGAGAAAACAAACATCTTCATTGCCGAACATTGTACTGTGTGAAATAAGCTAATTCGGTTCTAGGAATCACTTGCTTTCCTACAAAGAAGGTTGAGTGCAGCAAGTTCAAACTTTCCTAGTTTGTGTAATCTAACAAGATGTACAAGTTAGTAGATTCGCCTCATTTCTAAAGTAGTTTCTTGAGAAAACAAACATCTTCATTGCGAACATTGTACTGTGTGAAATAAGCTAATTCGGTTCTAGGAATCACTTGCTTTCCTACAAAGAAGGTTGAGTGCAGCAAGTTCAAACTTTCCTAGTTTGTGTAATCTAACAAGATGTACAAGTTAGTAGATTCGCCTCATTTCTAAAGTAGTTTCTTGAGAAAACAAACATCTTCATTGCGAACATTGTACTGTGTGAAATAAGCTAATTCGGTTCTAGGAATCACTTGCTTTCCTACAAAAAAGGTTGAGTGCAGCAAGTTCAAACTTTCCTAGTTTGTGTAATCTAACAAGATGTACAAGTTAGTAGATTCGCCTCATTTCTAAAGTAGTTTCTTGAGAAAACAAACATCTTCATTGCGAACATTGTACTGTGTGAAATAAGCTAATTCGGTTCTAGGAATCACTTGCTTTCCTACAAAGAAGGTTGAGTGCAGCAAGTTCAAACTTTCCTAGTTTGTGTAATCTAACAAGATGTACAAGTTAGTAGATTCGCCTCATTTCTAAAGTAGTTTCTTGAGAAAACAAACATCTTCATTGCCGAACATTGTACTGTGTGAAATAAGCTAATTCGGTTCTAGGAATCACTTGCTTTCCTACAAAGAAGGTTGAGTGCAGCAAGTTCAAACTTTCCTAGTTTGTGTAATCTAACAAGATGTACAAGTTAGTAGATTCGCCTCATTTTCAAAGTAGTTTCTTGAGAAAACAAACATCTTCATTGCCGAACATTGTACTGTGTGAAATAAGCTAATTCGGTTCTAGGAATCACTTGCTTTCCTACAAAGAAGGTTGAGTGCAGCAAGTTCAAACTTTCCTAGTTTGTGTAATCTAACAAGATGTACAAGTTAGTAGATTCGCCTCATTTCTAAAGTAGTTTCTTGAGAAAACAAACATCTTCATTGCGAACATTGTACTGTGTGAAATAAGCTAATTCGGTTCTAGGAATCACTTGCTTTCCTACAAAGAAGGTTGAGTGCAGCAAGTTCAAACTTTCCTAGTTTGTGTAATCTAACAAGATGTACAAGTTAGTAGATTCGCCTCATTTCTAAAGTAGTTTCTTGAGAAAACAAACATCTTCATTGCGAACATTGTACTGTGTGAAATAAGCTAATTCGGTTCTAGGAATCACTTGCTTTCCTACAAAGAAGGTTGAGTGCAGCAAGTTCAAACTTTCCTAGTTTGTGTAATCTAACAAGATGTACAAGTTAGTAGATTCGCCTCATTTCTAAAGTAGTTTCTTGAGAAAACAAACATCTTCATTGCCGAACATTGTACTGTGTGAAATAAGCTAATTCGGTTCTAGGAATCACTTGCTTTCCTACAAAGAAGGTTGAGTGCAGCAAGTTCAAACTTTCCTAGTTTGTGTAATCTAACAAGATGTACAAGTTAGTAGATTCGCCTCATTTCTAAAGTAGTTTCTTGAGAAAACAAACATCTTCATTGCGAACATTGTACTGTGTGAAATAAGCTAATTCGGTTCTAGGAATCACTTGCTTTCCTACAAAGAAGGTTGAGTGCAGCAAGTTCAAACTTTCCTAGTTTGTGTAATCTAACAAGATGTACAAGTTAGTAGATTCGCCTCATTTCTAAAGTAGTTTCTTGAGAAAACAAACATCTTCATTGCGAACATTGTACTGTGTGAAATAAGCTAATTCGGTTCTAGGAATCACTTGCTTTCCTACAAAGAAGGTTGAGTGCAGCAAGTTCAAACTTTCCTAGTTTGTGTAATCTAACAAGATGTACAAGTTAGTAGATTCGCCTCATTTCTAAAGTAGTTTCTTGAGAAAACAAACATCTTCATTGCGAACATTGTACTGTGTGAAATAAGCTAATTCGGTTCTAGGAATCACTTGCTTTCCTACAAAGAAGGTTGAGTGCAGCAAGTTCAAACTTTCCTAGTTTGTGTAATCTAACAAGATGTACAAGTTAGTAGATTCGCCTCATTTCTAAAGTAGTTTCTTGAGAAAACAAACATCTTCATTGCCGAACATTGTACTGTGTGAAATAAGCTAATTCGGTTCTAGGAATCACTTGCTTTCCTACAAAGAAGGTTGAGTGCAGCAAGTTCAAACTTTCCTAGTTTGTGTAATCTAACAAGATGTACAAGTTAGTAGATTCGCCTCATTTCTAAAGTAGTTTCTTGAGAAAACAAACATCTTCATTGCGAACATTGTACTGTGTGAAATAAGCTAATTCGGTTCTAGGAATCACTTGCTTTCCTACAAAGAAGGTTGAGTGCAGCAAGTTCAAACTTTCTAGTTTGTGTAATCTAACAAGATGTACAAGTTTAGTAGATTCGCCTCATTTCTAAAGTAGTTTCTTGAGAAAACAAACATCTTCATTGCCGAACATTGTACTGTGTGAAATAAGCTAATTCGGTTCTAGGAATCACTTGCTTTCCTACAAAGAAGGTTGAGTGCAGCAAGTTCAAACTTTCCTAGTTTGTGTAATCTAACAAGATGTACAAGTTAGTAGATTCGCCTCATTTCTAAAAGTAGTTTCTTGAGAAAACAAACATCTTCATTAGCGAACATTGTACTGTGTGAAATAAGCTAATTCGGTTCTAGGAATCACTTGCTTTCCTACAAAGAAGGTTGAGTGCAGCAAGTTGAAACATTCCTAGTTTGTGTAATCTAACAAGATGTACAAGTTAGTAGATTCGCCTCATTTCTAAAGTTGTTTCTCGTGAAAACAAACATCTTCATTAGCGAACATTGTACTGTGTGAAATAAGCTAATTCGGTTCTAGGAATCACTTGCTTTCCTACAAAGAAGGTTGAGTGCAGCAAGTTCAAACTTTCCTAGTTTGTGTAATCTAACAAGATGTACAAGTTAGTAGATTCGCCTCATTTCTAAAGTAGTTTCTTGAGAAAACAAACATCTTCATTGCCGAACATTGTACTGTGTGAAATAAGCTAATTCGGTTCTAGGAATCACTTGCTTTCCTACAAAGAAGGTTGAGTGCAGCAAGTTCAAACTTTCCTAGTTTGTGTAATCTAACAAGATGTACAAGTTAGTAGATTCGCCTCATTTCTAAAGTAGTTTCTTGAGAAAACAAACATCTTCATTGCGAACATTGTACTGTGTGAAATAAGCTAATTCGGTTCTAGGAATCACTTGCTTTCCTACAAAGAAGGTTGAGTGCAGCAAGTTCAAACTTTCCTAGTTTGTGTAATCTAACAAGATGTACAAGTTAGTAGATTCGCCTCATTTCTAAAGTAGTTTCTTGAGAAAACAAACATCTTCATTGCGAACATTGTACTGTGTGAAATAAGCTAATTCGGTTCTAGGAATCACTTGCTTTCCTACAAAGAAGGTTGAGTGCAGCAAGTTCAAACTTTCCTAGTTTGTGTAATCTAACAAGATGTACAAGTTAGTAGATTCGCCTCATTTCTAAAGTAGTTTCTTGAGAAAACAAACATCTTCATTGCCGAACATTGTACTGTGTGAAATAAGCTAATTCGGTTCTAGGAATCACTTGCTTTCCTACAAAAAAGGTTGAGTGCAGCAAGTTCAAACTTTCCTAGTTTGTGTAATCTAACAAGATGTACAAGTTAGTAGATTCGCCTCATTTCTAAAGTAGTTTCTTGAGAAAACAAACATCTTCATTGCCGAACATTGTACTGTGTGAAATAAGCTAATTCGGTTCTAGGAATCACTTGCTTTCCTACAAAGAAGGTTGAGTGCAGCAAGTTCAAACTTTCCTAGTTTGTGTAATCTAACAAGATGTACAAGTTAGTAGATTCGCCTCATTTCTAAAGTAGTTTCTTGAGAAAACAAACATCTTCATTGCCGAACATTGTACTGTGTGAAATAAGCTAATTCGGTTCTAGGAATCACTTGCTTTCCTACAAAGAAGGTTGAGTGCAGCAAGTTCAAACTTTCCTAGTTTGTGTAATCTAACAAGATGTACAAGTTAGTAGATTCGCCTCATTTCTAAAGTAGTTTCTTGAGAAAACAAACATCTTCATTGCGAACATTGTACTGTGTGAAATAAGCTAATTCGGTTCTAGGAATCACTTGCTTTCCTACAAAGAAGGTTGAGTGCAGCAAGTTCAAACTTTCCTAGTTTGTGTAATCTAACAAGATGTACAAGTTAGTAGATTCGCCTCATTTCTAAAGTAGTTTCTTGAGAAAACAAACATCTTCATTGCGAACATTGTACTGTGTGAAATAAGCTAATTCGGTTCTAGGAATCACTTGCTTTCCTACAAAGAAGGTTGAGTGCAGCAAGTTCAAACTTTCCTAGTTTGTGTAATCTAACAAGATGTACAAGTTAGTAGATTCGCCTCATTTCTAAAGTAGTTTCTTGAGAAAACAAACATCTTCATTGCGAACATTGTACTGTGTGAAATAAGCTAATTCGGTTCTAGGAATCACTTGCTTTCCTACAAAGAAGGTTGAGTGCAGCAAGTTCAAACTTTCCTAGTTTGTGTAATCTAACAAGATGTACAAGTTAGTAGATTCGCCTCATTTCTAAAGTAGTTTCTTGAGAAAACAAACATCTTCATTGCGAACATTGTACTGTGTGAAATAAGCTAATTCGGTTCTAGGAATCACTTGCTTTCCTACAAAGAAGGTTGAGTGCAGCAAGTTCAAACTTTCCTAGTTTGTGTAATCTAACAAGATGTACAAGTTAGTAGATTCGCCTCATTTCTAAAGTAGTTTCTTTGAAAACAAACATCTTCATTGCGAACATTGTACTGTGTGAAATAAGCTAATTCGGTTCTAGGAATCACTTGCTTTCCTACAAAGAAGGTTGAGTGCAGCAAGTTCAAACTTTCCTAGTTTGTGTAATCTAACAAGATGTACAAGTTAGTAGATTCGCCTCATTTCTAAAGTAGTTTCTTGAGAAAACAAACATCTTCATTGCGAACATTGTACTGTGTGAAATAAGCTAATTCGGTTCTAGGAATCACTTGCTTTCCTACAAAGAGGTTGAGTGCAGCAAGTTCAAACTTTCCTAGTTTGTGTAATCTAACAAGATGTACAAGTTAGTAGATTCGCCTCATTTCTAAAGTAGTTTCTTGAGAAAACAAACATCTTCATTGCGAACATTGTACTGTGTGAAATAAGCTAATTCGGTTCTAGGAATCACTTGCTTTCCTACAAAGAAGGTTGAGTGCAGCAAGTTCAAACTTTCCTAGTTTGTGTAATCTAACAAGATGTACAAGTTAGTAGATTCGCCTCATTTCTAAAGTAGTTTCTTGAGAAAACAAACATCTTCATTGCCGAACATTGTACTGTGTGAAATAAGCTAATTCGGTTCTAGGAATCACTTGCTTTCCTACAAAGAAGGTTGAGTGCAGCAAGTTCAAACTTTCCTAGTTTGTGTAATCTAACAAGATGTACAAGTTAGTAGATCGCCTCATTTCTAAAGTAGTTTCTTGAGAAAACAAACATCTTCATTGCGAACATTGTACTGTGTGAAATAAGCTAATTCGGTTCTAGGAATCACTTGCTTTCCTACAAAGAAGGTTGAGTGCAGCAAGTTCAAACTTTCCTAGTTTGTGTAATCTAACAAGATGTACAAGTTAGTAGATTCGCCTCATTTCTAAAGTAGTTTCTTGAAAACAAACATCTTCATTGCGAACATTGTACTGTGTGAAATAAGCTAATTCGGTTCTAGGAATCACTTGCTTTCCTACAAAAGAAGGTTGAGTGCAGCAAGTTCAAACTTTCCTAGTTTGTGTAATCTAACAAGATGTACAAGTTAGTAGATTCGCCTCATTTCTAAAGTAGTTTCTTGAGAAAACAAACATCTTCATTGCCGAACATTGTACTGTGTGAAATAAGCTAATTCGGTTCTAGGAATCACTTGCTTTCCTACAAAGAAGGTTGAGTGCAGCAAGTTCAAACTTTCCTAGTTTGTGTAATCTAACAAGATGTACAAGTTAGTAGATTCGCCTCATTTCTAAAGTAGTTTCTTGAGAAAACAAACATCTTCATTGCGAACATTGTACTGTGTGAAATAAGCTAATTCGGTTCTAGGAATCACTTGCTTTCCTACAAAGAAGGTTGAGTGCAGCAAGTTCAAACTTTCCTAGTTTGTGTAATCTAACAAGATGTACAAGTTAGTAGATTCGCCTCATTTCTAAAGTAGTTTCTTGAGAAAACAAACATCTTCATTGCGAACATTGTACTGTGTGAAATAAGCTAATTCGGTTCTAGGAATCACTTGCTTTCCTACAAAGAAGGTTGAGTGCAGCAAGTTCAAACTTTCCTAGTTTGTGTAATCTAACAAGATGTACAAGTTAGTAGATTCGCCTCATTTCTAAAGTAGTTTCTTGAGAAAACAAACATCTTCATTGCGAACATTGTACTGTGTGAAATAAGCTAATTCGGTTCTAGGAATCACTTGCTTTCCTACAAAGAAGGTTGAGTGCAGCAAGTTCAAACTTTCCTAGTTTGTGTAATCTAACAAGATGTACAAGTTAGTAGATTCGCCTCATTTCTAAAGTAGTTTCTTGAGAAAACAAACATCTTCATTGCGAACATTGTACTGTGTGAAATAAGCTAATTCGGTTCTAGGAATCACTTGCTTTCCTACAAAGAAGGTTGAGTGCAGCAAGTTCAAACTTTCCTAGTTTGTGTAATCTAACAAGATGTACAAGTTAGTAGATTCGCCTCATTTCTAAAGTAGTTTCTTGAGAAAACAAACATCTTCATTGCGAACATTGTACTGTGTGAAATAAGCTAATTCGGTTCTAGGAATCACTTGCTTTCCTACAAAGAAGGTTGAGTGCAGCAAGTTCAAACTTTCCTAGTTTGTGTAATCTAACAAGATGTACAAGTTAGTAGATTCGCCTCATTTCTAAAGTAGTTTCTTGAAAACAAACATCTTCATTGCCGAACATTGTACTGTGTGAAATAAGCTAATTCGGTTCTAGGAATCACTTGCTTTCCTACAAAGAAGGTTGAGTGCAGCAAGTTCAAACTTTCCTAGTTTGTGTAATCTAACAAGATGTACAAGTTAGTAGATTCGCCTCATTTCTAAAGTAGTTTCTTGAGAAAACAAACATCTTCATTGCGAACATTGTACTGTGTGAAATAAGCTAATTCGGTTCTAGGAATCACTTGCTTTCCTACAAAGAAGGTTGAGTGCAGCAAGTTCAAACTTTCCTAGTTTGTGTAATCTAACAAGATGTACAAGTTAGTAGATTCGCCTCATTTCTAAAGTAGTTTCTTGAGAAAACAAACATCTTCATTGCGAACATTGTACTGTGTGAAATAAGCTAATTCGGTTCTAGGAATCACTTGCTTTCCTACAAAGAAGGTTGAGTGCAGCAAGTTCAAACTTTCCTAGTTTGTGTAATCTAACAAGATGTACAAGTTAGTAGATTCGCCTCATTTCTAAAGTAGTTTCTTGAGAAAACAAACATCTTCATTGCGAACATTGTACTGTGTGAAATAAGCTAATTCGGTTCTAGGAATCACTTGCTTTCCTACAAAGAAGGTTGAGTGCAGCAAGTTCAAACTTTCCTAGTTTGTGTAATCTAACAAGATGTACAAGTTAGTAGATTCGCCTCATTTCTAAAGTAGTTTCTTGAGAAAACAAACATCTTCATTGCCGAACATTGTACTGTGTGAAATAAGCTAATTCGGTTCTAGGAATCACTTGCTTTCCTACAAAGAAGGTTAGTGCAGCAAGTTCAAACTTTCCTAGTTTGTGTAATCTAACAAGATGTACAAGTTAGTAGATTCGCCTCATTTCTAAAGTAGTTTCTTGAGAAAACAAACATCTTCATTGCGAACATTGTACTGTGTGAAATAAGCTAATTCGGTTCTAGGAATCACTTGCTTTCCTACAAAGAAGGTTGAGTGCAGCAAGTTCAAACTTTCCTAGTTTGTGTAATCTAACAAGATGTACAAGTTAGTAGATTCGCCTCATTTCTAAAGTAGTTTCTTGAGAAAACAAACATCTTCATTGCGAACATTGTACTGTGTGAAATAAGCTAATTCGGTTCTAGGAATCACTTGCTTTCCTACAAAGAAGGTTGAGTGCAGCAAGTTCAAACTTTCCTAGTTTGTGTAATCTAACAAGATGTACAAGTTAGTAGATTCGCCTCATTTCTAAAGTAGTTTCTTGAGAAAACAAACATCTTCATTGCGAACATTGTACTGTGTGAAATAAGCTAATTCGGTTCTAGGAATCACTTGCTTTCCTACAAAGAAGGTTGAGTGCAGCAAGTTCAAACTTTCCTAGTTTGTGTAATCTAACAAGATGTACAAGTTAG
This sequence comes from Orientallactaga sibirica, assembly GCA_036365145.1. Taxonomy (NCBI): domain Eukaryota; kingdom Metazoa; phylum Chordata; class Mammalia; order Rodentia; family Dipodidae; genus Orientallactaga; species Orientallactaga sibirica. The sequence continues at coordinate 148,034 of JAEOAD010002715.1, forward strand.
TAGATTCGCCTCATTTCTAAAGTAGTTTCTTGAGAAAACAAACATCTTCATTGCGAACATTGTACTGTGTGAAATAAGCTAATTCGGTTCTAGGAATCACTTGCTTTCCTACAAAGAAGGTTGAGTGCAGCAAGTTCAAACTTTCCTAGTTTGTGTAATCTAACAAGATGTACAAGTTAGTAGATTCGCCTCATTTCTAAAGTAGTTTCTTGAGAAAACAAACATCTTCATTGCGAACATTGTACTGTGTGAAATAAGCTAATTCGGTTCTAGGAATCACTTGCTTTCCTACAAAGAAGGTTGAGTGCAGCAAGTTCAAACTTTCCTAGTTTGTGTAATCTAACAAGATGTACAAGTTAGTAGATTCGCCTCATTTCTAAAGTAGTTTCTTGAGAAAACAAACATCTTCATTGCGAACATTGTACTGTGTGAAATAAGCTAATTCGGTTCTAGGAATCACTTGCTTTCCTACAAAGAAGGTTGAGTGCAGCAAGTTCAAACTTTCCTAGTTTGTGTAATCTAACAAGATGTACAAGTTAGTAGATTCGCCTCATTTCTAAAGTAGTTTCTTGAGAAAACAAACATCTTCATTGCGAACATTGTACTGTGTGAAATAAGCTAATTCGGTTCTAGGAATCACTTGCTTTCCTACAAAGAAGGTTGAGTGCAGCAAGTTCAAACTTTCCTAGTTTGTGTAATCTAACAAGATGTACAAGTTAGTAGATTCGCCTCATTTCTAAAGTAGTTTCTTGAGAAAACAAACATCTTCATTGCCGAACATTGTACTGTGTGAAATAAGCTAATTCGGTTCTAGGAATCACTTGCTTTCCTACAAAGAAGGTTGAGTGCAGCAAGTTCAAACTTTCCTAGTTTGTGTAATCTAACAAGATGTACAAGTTAGTAGATTCGCCTCATTTCTAAAGTAGTTTCTTGAGAAAACAAACATCTTCATTGCGAACATTGTACTGTGTGAAATAAGCTAATTCGGTTCTAGGAATCACTTGCTTTCCTACAAAGAAGGTTGAGTGCAGCAAGTTCAAACTTTCCTAGTTTGTGTAATCTAACAAGATGTACAAGTTAGTAGATTCGCCTCATTTCTAAAGTAGTTTCTTGAGAAAACAAACATCTTCATTGCGAACATTGTACTGTGTGAAATAAGCTAATTCGGTTCTAGGAATCACTTGCTTTCCTACAAAGAAGGTTGAGTGCAGCAAGTTCAAACTTTCCTAGTTTGTGTAATCTAACAAGATGTACAAGTTAGTAGATTCGCCTCATTTCTAAAGTAGTTTCTTGAGAAAACAAACATCTTCATTGCGAACATTGTACTGTGTGAAATAAGCTAATTCGGTTCTAGGAATCACTTGCTTTCCTACAAAGAAGGTTGAGTGCAGCAAGTTCAAACTTTCCTAGTTTGTGTAATCTAACAAGATGTACAAGTTAGTAGATTCGCCTCATTTCTAAAGTAGTTTCTTGAGAAAACAAACATCTTCATTGCGAACATTGTACTGTGTGAAATAAGCTAATTCGGTTCTAGGAATCACTTGCTTTCCTACAAAGAAGGTTGAGTGCAGCAAGTTCAAACTTTCCTAGTTTGTGTAATCTAACAAGATGTACAAGTTAGTAGATTCGCCTCATTTCTAAAGTAGTTTCTTGAGAAAACAAACATCTTCATTGCCGAACATTGTACTGTGTGAAATAAGCTAATTCGGTTCTAGGAATCACTTGCTTTCCTACAAAGAAGGTTGAGTGCAGCAAGTTCAAACTTTCCTAGTTTGTGTAATCTAACAAGATGTACAAGTTAGTAGATTCGCCTCATTTCTAAAGTAGTTTCTTGAGAAAACAAACATCTTCATTGCCGAACATTGTACTGTGTGAAATAAGCTAATTCGGTTCTAGGAATCACTTGCTTTCCTACAAAGAAGGTTGAGTGCAGCAAGTTCAAACTTTCCTAGTTTGTGTAATCTAACAAGATGTACAAGTTAGTAGATTCGCCTCATTTCTAAAAGTAGTTTCTTGAGAAAACAAACATCTTCATTGCGAACATTGTACTGTGTGAAATAAGCTAATTCGGTTCTAGGAATCACTTGCTTTCCTACAAAGAAGGTTGAGTGCAGCAAGTTCAAACTTTCCTAGTTTGTGTAATCTAACAAGATGTACAAGTTAGTAGATTCGCCTCATTTCTAAAGTAGTTTCTTGAGAAAACAAACATCTTCATTGCCGAACATTGTACTGTGTGAAATAAGCTAATTCGGTTCTAGGAATCACTTGCTTTCCTACAAAGAAGGTTGAGTGCAGCAAGTTCAAACTTTCCTAGTTTGTGTAATCTAACAAGATGTACAAGTTAGTAGATTCGCCTCATTTCTAAAGTAGTTTCTTGAGAAAACAAACATCTTCATTGCGAACATTGTACTGTGTGAAATAAGCTAATTCGGTTCTAGGAATCACTTGCTTTCCTACAAAGAAGGTTGAGTGCAGCAAGTTCAAACTTTCCTAGTTTGTGTAATCTAACAAGATGTACAAGTTAGTAGATTCGCCTCATTTCTAAAGTAGTTTCTTGAGAAAACAAACATCTTCATTGCGAACATTGTACTGTGTGAAATAAGCTAATTCGGTTCTAGGAATCACTTGCTTTCCTACAAAGAAGGTTGAGTGCAGCAAGTTCAAACTTTCCTAGTTTGTGTAATCTAACAAGATGTACAAGTTAGTAGATTCGCCTCATTTCTAAAGTAGTTTCTTGAGAAAACAAACATCTTCATTGCGAACATTGTACTGTGTGAAATAAGCTAATTCGGTTCTAGGAATCACTTGCTTTCCCTACAAAGAAGGTTGAGTGCAGCAAGTTCAAACTTTCCTAGTTTGTGTAATCTAACAAGATGTACAAGTTAGTAGATTCGCCTCATTTCTAAAGTAGTTTCTTGAGAAAACAAACATCTTCATTGCGAACATTGTACTGTGTGAAATAAGCTAATTCGGTTCTAGGAATCACTTGCTTTCCTACAAAGAAGGTTGAGTGCAGCAAGTTCAAACTTTCCTAGTTTGTGTAATCTAACAAGATGTACAAGTTAGTAGATTCGCCTCATTTCTAAAAGTAGTTTCTTGAGAAAACAAACATCTTCATTGCGAACATTGTACTGTGTGAAATAAGCTAATTCGGTTCTAGGAATCACTTGCTTTCCTACAAAGAAGGTTGAGTGCAGCAAGTTCAAACTTTCCTAGTTTGTGTAATCTAACAAGATGTACAAGTTAGTAGATTCGCCTCATTTCTAAAGTAGTTTCTTGAGAAAACAAACATCTTCATTGCGAACATTGTACTGTGTGTGAAATAAGCTAATTCGGTTCTAGGAATCACTTGCTTTCCTACACAAAGAAGGTTGAGTGCAGCAAGTTCAAACTTTCCTAGTTTGTGTAATCTAACAAGATGTACAAGTTAGTAGATTCGCCTCATTTCTAAAGTAGTTTCTTGAGAAAACAAACATCTTCATTGCGAACATTGTACTGTGTGAAATAAGCTAATTCGGTTCTAGGAATCACTTGCTTTCCTACAAAGAAGGTTTAGTGCAGCAAGTTCAAACTTTCCTAGTTTGTGTAATCTAACAAGATGTACAAGTTAGTAGATTCGCCTCATTTCTAAAGTAGTTTCTTGAGAAAACAAACATCTTCATTGCGAACATTGTACTGTGTGAAATAAGCTAATTCGGTTCTAGGAATCACTTGCTTTCCTACAAAGAAGGTTGAGTGCAGCAAGTTCAAACTTTCCTAGTTTGTGTAATCTAACAAGATGTACAAGTTAGTAGATTCGCCTCATTTCTAAAGTAGTTTCTTGAGAAAACAAACATCTTCATTGCCGAACATTGTACTGTGTGAAATAAGCTAATTCGGTTCTAGGAATCACTTGCTTTTCCTACAAAGAAGGTTGAGTGCAGCAAGTTCAAACTTTCCTAGTTTGTGTAATCTAACAAGATGTACAAGTTAGTAGATTCGCCTCATTTCTAAAGTAGTTTCTTGAGAAAACAAACATCTTCATTGCCGAACATTGTACTGTGTGAAATAAGCTAATTCGGTTCTAGGAATCACTTGCTTTCCTACAAAGAAGGTTGAGTGCAGCAAGTTCAAACTTTCTAGTTTGTGTAATCTAACAAGATGTACAAGTTAGTAGATTCGCCTCATTTCTAAAGTAGTTTCTTGAGAAAACAAACATCTTCATTGCGAACATTGTACTGTGTGAAATAAGCTAATTCGGTTCTAGGAATCACTTGCTTTCCTACAAAGAAGGTTGAGTGCAGCAAGTTCAAACTTTCCTAGTTTGTGTAATCTAACAAGATGTACAAGTTAGTAGATTCGCCTCATTTCTAAAGTAGTTTCTTGAGAAAACAAACATCTTCATTGCGAACATTGTACTGTGTGAAATAAGCTAATTCGGTTCTAGGAATCACTTGCTTTCCTACAAAGAAGGTTGAGTGCAGCAAGTTCAAACTTTCCTAGTTTGTGTAATCTAACAAGATGTACAAGTTAGTAGATTCGCCTCATTTCTAAAGTAGTTTCTTGAGAAAACAAACATCTTCATTGCCGAACATTGTACTGTGTGAAATAAGCTAATTCGGTTCTAGGAATCACTTGCTTTCCTACAAAGAAGGTTGAGTGCAGCAAGTTCAAACTTTCCTAGTTTGTGTAATCTAACAAGATGTACAAGTTAGTAGATTCGCCTCATTTCTAAAGTAGTTTCTTGAGAAAACAAACATCTTCATTGCCGAACATTGTACTGTGTGAAATAAGCTAATTCGGTTCTAGGAATCACTTGCTTTCCTACAAAGAAGGTTGAGTGCAGCAAGTTCAAACTTTCCTAGTTTGTGTAATCTAACAAGATGTACAAGTTAGTAGATTCGCCTCATTTCTAAAGTAGTTTCTTGAGAAAACAAACATCTTCATTGCCGAACATTGTACTGTGTGAAATAAGCTAATTCGGTTCTAGGAATCACTTGCTTTCCTACAAAGAAGGTTGAGTGCAGCAAGTTCAAACTTTCTAGTTTGTGTAATCTAACAAGATGTACAAGTTAGTAGATTCGCCTCATTTCTAAAGTAGTTTCTTGAGAAAACAAACATCTTCATTGCGAACATTGTACTGTGTGAAATAAGCTAATTCGGTTCTAGGAATCACTTGCTTTCCTACAAAAAGAAGGTTGAGTGCAGCAAGTTCAAACTTTCCTAGTTTGTGTAATCTAACAAGATGTACAAGTTAGTAGATTCGCCTCATTTCTAAAAGTAGTTTCTTGAGAAAACAAACATCTTCATTGCGAACATTGTACTGTGTGAAATAAGCTAATTCGGTTCTAGGAATCACTTGCTTTCCTACAAAGAAGGTTGAGTGCAGCAAGTTCAAACTTTCCTAGTTTGTGTAATCTAACAAGATGTACAAGTTAGTAGATTCGCCTCATTTCTAAAGTAGTTTCTTGAGAAAACAAACATCTTCATTGCCGAACATTGTACTGTGTGAAATAAGCTAATTCGGTTCTAGGAATCACTTGCTTTCCTACAAAGAAGGTTGAGTGCAGCAAGTTCAAACTTTCCTAGTTTGTGTAATCTAACAAGATGTACAAGTTAGTAGATTCGCCTCATTTCTAAAGTAGTTTCTTGAGAAAACAAACATCTTCATTGCGAACATTGTACTGTGTGAAATAAGCTAATTCGGTTCTAGGAATCACTTGCTTTCCTACAAAGAAGGTTGAGTGCAGCAAGTTCAAACTTTCCTAGTTTGTGTAATCTAACAAGATGTACAAGTTAGTAGATTCGCCTCATTTCTAAAGTAGTTTCTTGAGAAAAAACATCTTCATTGCCGAACATTGTACTGTGTGAAATAAGCTAATTCGGTTCTAGGAATCACTTGCTTTCCTACAAAAGAAGGTTGAGTGCAGCAAGTTCAAACTTTCTAGTTTGTGTAATCTAACAAGATGTACAAGTTAGTAGATTCGCCTCATTTCTAAAGTAGTTTCTTGAGAAAACAAACATCTTCATTGCCGAACATTGTACTGTGTGAAATAAGCTAATTCGGTTCTAGGAATCACTTGCTTTCCTACAAAGAAGGTTGAGTGCAGCAAGTTCAAACTTTCCTAGTTTGTGTAATCTAACAAGATGTACAAGTTAGTAGATTCGCCTCATTTCTAAAGTAGTTTCTTGAGAAAACAAACATCTTCATTGCGAACATTGTACTGTGTGAAATAAGCTAATTCGGTTCTAGGAATCACTTGCTTTCCTACAAAGAAGGTTGAGTGCAGCAAGTTCAAACTTTCCTAGTTTGTGTAATCTAACAAGATGTACAAGTTAGTAGATTCGCCTCATTTCTAAAGTAGTTTCTTGAGAAAACAAACATCTTCATTGCGAACATTGTACTGTGTGAAATAAGCTAATTCGGTTCTAGGAATCACTTGCTTTCCTACAAAGAAGGTTGAGTGCAGCAAGTTCAAACTTTCCTAGTTTGTGTAATCTAACAAGATGTACAAGTTAGTAGATTCGCCTCATTTCTAAAGTAGTTTCTTGAGAAAACAAACATCTTCATTGCCGAACATTGTACTGTGTGAAATAAGCTAATTCGGTTCTAGGAATCACTTGCTTTCCTACAAAGAGGTTGAGTGCAGCAAGTTCAAACTTTCCTAGTTTGTGTAATCTAACAAGATGTACAAGTTAGTAGATTCGCCTCATTTCTAAAGTAGTTTCTTGAGAAAACAAACATCTTCATTGCGAACATTGTACTGTGTGAAATAAGCTAATTCGGTTCTAGGAATCACTTGCTTTCCTACAAAGAAGGTTGAGTGCAGCAAGTTCAAACTTTCTAGTTTGTGTAATCTAACAAGATGTACAAGTTAGTAGATTCGCCTCATTTCTAAAAGTAGTTTCTTGAGAAAACAAACATCTTCATTGCGAACATTGTACTGTGTGAAATAAGCTAATTCGGTTCTAGGAATCACTTGCTTTCCTACAAAGAAGGTTGAGTGCAGCAAGTTCAAACTTTCCTAGTTTGTGTAATCTAACAAGATGTACAAGTTAGTAGATTCGCCTCATTTCTAAAGTAGTTTCTTGAGAAAACAAACATCTTCATTGCGAACATTGTACTGTGTGAAATAAGCTAATTCGGTTCTAGGAATCACTTGCTTTCCTACAAAGAAGGTTGAGTGCAGCAAGTTCAAACTTTCCTAGTTTGTGTAATCTAACAAGATGTACAAGTTAGTAGATTCGCCTCATTTCTAAAGTAGTTTCTTGAGAAAACAAACATCTTCATTGCGAACATTGTACTGTGTGAAATAAGCTAATTCGGTTCTAGGAATCACTTGCTTTCCTACAAAGAAGGTTGAGTGCAGCAAGTTCAAACTTTCCTAGTTTGTGTAATCTAACAAGATGTACAAGTTAGTAGATTCGCCTCATTTCTAAAGTAGTTTCTTGAGAAAACAAACATCTTCATTGCGAACATTGTACTGTGTGAAATAAGCTAATTCGGTTCTAGGAATCACTTGCTTTCCTACAAAGAAGGTTGAGTGCAGCAAGTTCAAACTTTCCTAGTTTGTGTAATCTAACAAGATGTACAAGTTAGTAGATTCGCCTCATTTCTAAAGTAGTTTCTTGAGAAAACAAACATCTTCATTGCGAACATTGTACTGTGTGAAATAAGCTAATTCGGTTCTAGGAATCACTTGCTTTCCTACAAAGAAGGTTGAGTGCAGCAAGTTCAAACTTTCCTAGTTTGTGTAATCTAACAAGATGTACAAGTTAGTAGATTCGCCTCATTTCTAAAGTAGTTTCTTGAGAAAACAAACATCTTCATTGCCGAACATTGTACTGTGTGAAATAAGCTAATTCGGTTCTAGGAATCACTTGCTTTCCTACAAAGAAGGTTGAGTGCAGCAAGTTCAAACTTTCCTAGTTTGTGTAATCTAACAAGATGTACAAGTTAGTAGATTCGCCTCATTTCTAAAGTAGTTTCTTGAGAAAACAAACATCTTCATTGCGAACATTGTACTGTGTGAAATAAGCTAATTCGGTTCTAGGAATCACTTGCTTTCCTACAAAGAAGGTTGAGTGCAGCAAGTTCAAACTTTCCTAGTTTGTGTAATCTAACAAGATGTACAAGTTAGTAGATTCGCCTCATTTCTAAAGTAGTTTCTTGAGAAAACAAACATCTTCATTGCCGAACATTGTACTGTGTGAAATAAGCTAATTCGGTTCTAGGAATCACTTGCTTTCCTACAAAAGAAGGTTGAGTGCAGCAAGTTCAAACTTTCCTAGTTTGTGTAATCTAACAAGATGTACAAGTTAGTAGATTCGCCTCATTTCTAAAGTAGTTTCTTGAGAAAACAAACATCTTCATTGCGAACATTGTACTGTGTGAAATAAGCTAATTCGGTTCTAGGAATCACTTGCTTTCCTACAAAAGAAGGTTGAGTGCAGCAAGTTCAAACTTTCCTAGTTTGTGTAATCTAACAAGATGTACAAGTTAGTAGATTCGCCTCATTTCTAAAGTAGTTTCTTGAGAAAACAAACATCTTCATTGCGAACATTGTACTGTGTGAAATAAGCTAATTCGGTTCTAGGAATCACTTGCTTTCCTACAAAGAAGGTTGAGTGCAGCAAGTTCAAACTTTCCTAGTTTGTGTAATCTAACAAGATGTACAAGTTAGTAGATTCGCCTCATTTCTAAAGTAGTTTCTTGAGAAAACAAACATCTTCATTGCCCGAACATTGTACTGTGTGAAATAAGCTAATTCGGTTCTAGGAATCACTTGCTTTCCTACAAAGAAGGTTGAGTGCAGCAAGTTCAAACTTTCCTAGTTTGTGTAATCTAACAAGATGTACAAGTTAGTAGATTCGCCTCATTTCTAAAGTAGTTTCTTGAGAAAACAAACATCTTCATTGCGAACATTGTACTGTGTGAAATAAGCTAATTCGGTTCTAGGAATCACTTGCTTTCCTACAAAGAAGGTTGAGTGCAGCAAGTTCAAACTTTCTAGTTTGTGTAATCTAACAAGATGTACAAGTTAGTAGATTCGCCTCATTTCTAAAGTAGTTTCTTGAGAAAACAAACATCTTCATTGCCGAACATTGTACTGTGTGAAATAAGCTAATTCGGTTCTAGGAATCACTTGCTTTCCTACAAAGAAGGTTGAGTGCAGCAAGTTCAAACTTTCTAGTTTGTGTAATCTAACAAGATGTACAAGTTAGTAGATTCGCCTCATTTCTAAAGTAGTTTCTTGAGAAAACAAACATCTTCATTGCCGAACATTGTACTGTGTGAAATAAGCTAATTCGGTTCTAGGAATCACTTGCTTTCCTACAAAGAAGGTTGAGTGCAGCAAGTTCAAACTTTCCTAGTTTGTGTAATCTAACAAGATGTACAAGTTAGTAGATTCGCCTCATTTCTAAAGTAGTTTCTTGAGAAAACAAACATCTTCATTACTGAGCATTGTACTGTGTGAAATAAGCTAATTTGGTTCTAGGAATCAGTTGCTTTCTACAAAGAAGGTTGAGTGCAGCAAGTTCAAACTTTCCTAGTTTGTGTAATCTAACAAGATGTACAAGTTAGTAGATTCACCTCATTTCTAAAGTAGTTTCTTGAGAAAACAAACATCTTCATTGCGAACATTGTACTGTGTGAAATAAGCTCATTCGGTTCTAGGAATCACTTGCTTTCCTACAAAGAAGGTTGAGTGCAGCAAGTTCAAACTTTCCTAGTTTGTGTAATCTAACAAGATGTACAAGTTAGTAGATTCGCCTCATTTCTAAAGTAGTTTCTTGAGAAAACAAACATCTTCATTGCCGAACATTGTACTGTGTGAAATAAGCTAATTCGGTTCTAGGAATCACTTAATTTCTACAAAGATGGTTGAGTGCAGCAAGTTCAAACTTTCCTAGTTTGTGTAATCTAACAAGATGTACAAGTTAGTAGATTCACCTCATTTCTAAAGTAGTTTCTTTAGAAAACAAACATCTTCATTGCCGAACATTGTACTGTGTGAAATAAGCTAATTCGGTTCTAGGAATCAGTTTGCTTTCTACAAAGAAGGTTGAGTGCAGCAAGTTCAAACTTTCCTAGTTTGTGTAATCTAACAAGATGTACAAGTTAGTAGATTCGCCTCATTTCTAAAGTAGTTTCTTGAGAAAACAAACATCTTCATTGCCAAACATTGTACTGTGTGAAATAAGCTCATTCGGTTCTAGGAATCACTTGCTTTCCTACAAAGAAGGTTGAGTGCAGCAAGTTCAAACTTTCTAGTTTGTGTAATCTAACAAGATGTACAAGTTAGTAGATTGGCCTCATTTCTAAAGTAGTTTCTTGAGAAAACAAACATCTTCATTACCGAACATTGTACTGTGTGAAATAAGCTAATTCGGTTCTAGGAATCACTTGCTTTCCTACAAAGAAGGTTGAGTGCAGCAAGTTCAAACTTTCCTAGTTTGTGTAATCTAACAAGATGTACAAGTTAGTAGATTCACCTCATTTCTAAAGTGGTTTCTTGAGAAAACAAACATCTTCACTACATTGTACTGTGTGAAATGCTAACGGTTCTAGGAAATCACTTGCTTTCTACAAAAAGAGTTTCAAACTTTTAGTTTGTGTAATTAACAAGATGCCTCATTTCTAAAGTAGTTTCTTGAGAAAACAAACATCTTCATTTCCAAACATTGTACTGTGTGAAATAAGCTAATTTGGTTCTAGGAATCACTTGCTTTCCTACAAAGAAGGTTGAGTGCAGCAAGTTCAAACTTTCCTAGTTTGTGTAATCTAACAAGATGTACAAGTTAGTAAATTGGCCTCATTTCTAAAGTAGTTTCTTGAGAAAACAAACATCTTCATTGCGAACATTGTACTGTGGAAATAAGCTAATTCGGTTCTAGGAATCACTTGCTTTCCTACAAAGAAGGTTGAGTGCAGCAAGTTCAAACTTTCCTAGTTTGTGTAATCTAACAAGATGTACAAGTTAGTAGATTCGCCTCATTTCTAAAGTAGTTTCTTGAGAAAACAAACATCTTCATTACTGAGCATTGTACTGTGTGAAATAAGTTAATTCGGTTCTAGGAATCAGATTCCTTTCTACAAAGAATGGTTCAGTGCAGCAAGTTCAAACTTTCCTAGTTAATGTAATCTAAAAAGATGTACAAGTTAGTAGATTAGCCTCATTTCTAAAGTAGTTTCTTGAGAAAACAAACATCTTCATTGCGAACATTGTACTGTGTGAAATAAGCTCATTCGGTTCTAGGAATCATTCTTTCCTACAAAGAAGGTTCAGTGAAGCAAGTTCAAACTTTCCTAGTTTGTGTAATCTAACAAGATGTACAAGTTAGTAAATTGGCCTCATTTCTAAAGTAGTTTCTTTAGAAAACAAACATCTTCATTGCGAACATTGTACTGTGTGAAATAAGCTAATTCGGTTCTAGGAATCACTTGCTTTCCTACAAAGAAGGTTGAGTGCAGCAAGTTCAAACTTTCCTAGTTTGTGTAATCTAACAAGATGTACAAGTTAGTAGATTGGCCTCATTTCTAAAGTAGTTTCTTGAGAAAACAAACATCTTCATTGCGAACATTGTACTGTGTGAAATAAGCTAATTCGGTTCTAGGAATCACTTGCTTTCCTACAAAGAAGGTTGAGTGCAGCAAGTTCAAACTTTCCTAGTTTGTGTAATCTAACAAGATGTACAAGTTAGTAGATTCGCCTCATTTTAAAGTAGTTTCTTGAGAAAACAAACATCTTCATTGCCAAACATTGTACTGTGTGAAATAAGCTCATTCGGTTCTAGGAATCACTTGCTTTCCTACAAAGAAGGTTGAGTGCAGCAAGTTCAAACTTTCCTTGTTTGTGTAATCTAAAAAGATGCACAAGTTAGTAGATTCGCCTCATTTCTAAAGTAGTTTCTTGAGAAAACAAACATCTTCATTGCCGAAAATTGTACTATGTGAAATAAGCTAATTCGGTTCTAGGAATCACTTGCTTTCCTACAAAGAAGGTTGAGTGCAGCAAGTTCAAACTTTCCTAGTTTGTGTAATCTAACAAGATGTACAAGTTTGTGGATTCGCCTCATTTCTAAAGTAGTTTCTTTAGAAAACAAACATCTTCATTTCGAACATTGTACTGTGTGAAATAAGCTATTTCGGTTCTAGGAATCAGTTTGCTTTCCTACAAACATGGTTGAGTGCAGCAAGTTCAAACTTTCCTAGTTTGTGTAATCTAAAAAGATGTACAAGTTAGTAGATTCGCCTCATTTCTAAAGTAGTTTCTTGAAAAAACAAACATCTTCATTTCCAAACATTGTACTGTGTGGAATAAGCTAATTCGGTTCTAGGAATCACTTGCTTTCCTACAAAGAAGGTTGAGTGCAGCAAGTTCAAACTTTCCTAGTTTGTGTAATCTAACAAGATGTACAAGTTAGTAGATTGGCCTCATTTCTAAAGTAGTTTCTTGAGAAAACAAACATCTTCATTACTGAACATTGTACTGTCTGAAATAAGTGAATTCGGTTCTAGGAATCAGTTTAAATTCTACAAAGATGGTTGAGTGCAGCAAGTTCAAACTTTCCTTATTAATGTAATCTAACAAGATGGCCAAGTTAGTAGATTCGCTTCATTTCTATAGTAGTTTCTTGAGAAAACAAACATCTTCATTGCCAAACATTGTACTGTGTGAAATAAGCTAATTCGGTTCTAGGAATCACTTGCTTTTCTACAAAGAAGGTTGAGTGCAGCAAGTTCAAACTTTCCATGTTAATGTAATCTAACAAGATGTACAAGTTAGTAGATTCGCCTCATTTCTAAAGTAGTTTCTTTAGAAAACAAACATCTTCATTGCCGAAAACTGTACTATGTGAAATAAGCTAATTCGGTTCTAGGAATCACTTGCTTTCCTACAAAGAAGGTTGAGTGCAGCAAGTTCAAACTTTCCTTGTTTGTGTAATCTAACAAGATGTACAAGTTAGTAGATTGGCCTCATTTCTAAAGTAGTTTCTTTAGAAAACAAACATCTTCATTGCGAACATTGTACTGTGTGAAATAAGCTAATTCGGTTCTAGGAATCAGTTGCTTTCTACAAAGATGGTTGAGTGCAGCAAGTTCAAACTTTCCTAGTTAATGTAATCTCAAAAGATGTACAAGTTAGTAGATTCGCCTCATTTTAAAGTAGTTTCTTGAGAAAACAAACATCTTCATTGCCAAACATTGTACTGTGTGAAATAAGCTAATTCTGTTCTAGGAATCACTTGCTTTCCTACAAAGAAGGTTGAGTGCAGCAAGTTCAAACTTTCCTAGTTTGTGTAATCTAACAAGATGTACAAGTTAGTAGATTGGCCTCATTTCTAAAGTAGTTTCTTGAGAAAACAAACATCTTCATTGCGAAAATTGTACTGTGTGAAATAATGAGGTTCTAGGAATCACTTGCTTTCCTACAAAGAAGGTTGAGTGCAGCAAGTTCAAACTTTCCTAGTTTGTGTAATCTAACAAGATGTACATGTTAGTAGATTCGCCTCATTTCTAAAGTAGTTTCTTTAGAAAACAAACATCTTCATTGCCGAACATTGTACTGTGTGAAATAAGCTAATTCGGTTCTAGGAATCAGTTTAATTTCTACAAAGATGGTTGAGTGCAGCAAGTTCAAACTTTCCTAGTTAATGTAATATAACAAGATTACAAAGTTAGTAGATTCGCCTCATTTGTAAAGTAATTTCTTGAGAAAACAAACATCTTCATTGCCAAACATTGTACTGTGTGAAAAAAGCTCATTTGGTTCTAGAATTCAGTTGCTTTCATACAAAGAAGGTTGAGTGCAGCAAGTTCAAACTTTCCTAGTTAATGTAATCTAACAAGATGCACAAGTTAGTAGATTGGCCTCATTTCTAAAGTAGTTTCTTTAGAAAACAAACATCTTCATTACCGAACACTGTACTGTGTGAAATAAGTTAATTCGGTTCTAGGAATCAGTTTGCTTTCCTACAAAGAAGGTTGAGTGCAGCAAGTTCAAACTTTCCTATTTTGTTTAATCTAACAAAGATGTACAAGTTAGTGGATTCGCCTCATTTCTAAAGTAGTTTCTTGATAAAACAAACATCTTCATTACCGAACACTGTACTGTGTGAAATAAGCTAATTCGGTTCTAGGAATCAGTTTGCTTTCCTACAAACATGGTTGAGTGCAGCAAGTTCAAACTTTCCTTGTTAATGTAATCTAAAAAGATGTACAAGTTAGTAGATTCGCCTCATTTGTAAAGTAGTTTGTTGAGAAAACAAACATCTTCATTGCGAAACATTGTACTGTGTGAAATAAGCTCATTCGGTTCTAGGAATCAGTTGCTTTCCTACAAAGAAGGTTCAGTGCAGCAAGTTCAAACTTTCATTTTTAATGTAATCTATAAAGATGCACAAGTTAATAAATTGGCCTCATTTCTAAAGTAGTTTGTTTAGAAAACAAACATCTTCATTGCGAAAATTGTACTATGTGAAATAAGCTAATTCGGTTCTAGGAATCACTTGCTTTCCTACAAAGAAGGTTGAGTGCAGCAAGTTCAAACTTTCCTAGTTTGTGTAATCTAACAAGATATACAAGTTAGTGGATTCGCCTCATTTCTAAAGTAGTTTCTTTAGAAAAGAAACATCTTCAGTACTGAGCATTGTATTGTGTGAAATAAGTTAATTCGGTTCTAGGACTCAGTTTCCTTTCTACAAAGATGGTTGAGTGCAGCAAGTTCAAACTTTCCTTCTTAATGTAATCTAAAAAGATGTACAAGTTAGTAGATTCGCCTCATTTCTAAGGTAGTTTCTTGAGAAAATTAACATCTTTATTGCCAAACATTGTACTGTGTGAAATAAGCTCATTCGGTTCTAGGAATCAGTTGCTTTCCTACAAAGAAGGTTGAGTGCAGCAAGTTCAAACTTTCCTTGTTAATGTAATCTAAAAAGATGCACAAGTTAGTAAATTGGCCTCATTTCTAAAGTAGTTTCTTTAGAAAACAAACATCTTCATTGCCTGAACATTGTACTGTGTGAAATAAGCTTGTTCGGTTCTAGGAATCACTTGCTTTCCTACAAAAAGAAGGTTGAGTGCAGCAAGTTCAAACTTTCCTAGTTTGTGTAATCTAACAAGATGTACAAGTTAGTGGATTCGCCTCATTTCTAAAGTAGTTTCTTGAGAAAACAAACATCTTCATTACTGAACATTTGTACTGTGTGAAATAAGTTAATTCGGTTCTAGGAATCAGTTTCCTTTCTACAAAGATGGTTGAGTGCAGCAAGTTCAAACTTTCCTTGTTAATGTAATCTAAAAAGATGTACAAGTTAGTAGATTCGCCTCATTTGTAAGGTAGTTTCTTGAGAAAACAAACATGTTTCATTGCCGAACATTGTACTGTGTGAAATAAGCTCATTCGGTTCTAGGAATCACTTGCTTTCCTACAAAGAATGTTGAGTGCAGCAAGTTCAAACTTTCCTAGTTTGTGTAATCTAAAAAGATGCACAAGTTATTAGATTGGCCTTATTTCTAAAGTAGTTTCTTTAGAAAACAAACATCTTCATTACCGAACATTGTACTGTGTGAAATAAGTTAATTCGGTTCTAGGAATCAGTTTAATTTCTACAAAGATGGTTGAGTGCAGCAAGTTCAAACTTTCCTAGTTTGTGTAATCTAACAAGATGTACAAGTTAGTAGATTCTTCTCATTTCTAAAGTAGTTTCTTTAGAAAACAAACATCTTCATTGCGAACATTGTACTGTGTGAAATAAGTGAATTCGGTTCTAGGAATCAGTTTAATTTCCTACAAAGAAGGTTATTGTGCAGCAAGTTCAAACTTTCCTAGTTAATGTAATCTAAAAAGATTACAAGTTAGTAGATTTGCCTCATTTGTAAAGTAGTTTCTTGAGAAAACAAACATCTTCATTTCCAAACATTGTACTGTGTGAAATAAGCTAATTCGGTTATAGGAATCACTTGCTTTCCTACAAAGAAGGTTGAGTGCAGCAAGTTCAAACTTTCCTAGTTTGTGTAATCTAAAAAGATGTACAAGTTAGTGGATTCGCCTCATTTCTAAAGTGGTTTCTTGAGAAAACAAACATCTTCATTACTGAACATTGTACTGTGTGAAAGAAGTTAATTCGGTTCTAGGAAGCATTTTCTTTTTACAAGAAGATGGTTGAGTGCAGCAAGTTCAAACTTTCCTTGTTAATGTAATCTAACAAGATGTACAAGTTAGTAGATTCGCCTCATTTCTAAAGTAGTTTCTTGAGAAAACAAACATCTTCATTACCGAACATTGTACTGTGTGAAATAAGCTAATTCGGTTTTAGAAATCACTTGCTTTCCTACAAATGAAGGTTGAGTGCAAAAAGTTCAAACTTTCCTTGTTAATGTAATCTAAAAAGATGTACAAGTTAGTAGATTGGCCTCATTTCTAAAGTAGTTTCTTTAGAAAACAAACATCTTCAGTACCGAACATTGTACTGTGTGAAATAAGCTAATTCGGTTCTAGGAATCAGTTGCTTTCCTACAAAGAAGGTTGAGTGCAGCAGGTTCAAACTTTCCTAGTTTGTGTAATCTAACAAGATGTACAAGTTAGTGGTTCGCCTCATTTCTAATGTAGTTTCTTTAGAAAACAAACATCTTCATTGCCGAACATTGTACTGTGTGAAATAAGCTGATTCGGTTCTAGGAATCAGTTTAATTTCCTACAAATATGGTTGAGTGCAGCAAGTTCAAACTTTCCTTGTTAATGTAATCTAAAAAGATGTACAAGTTAGTAGATTCACCTCATTTCTAAAGTAGTTTGTTGAGAAAACAAACATCTTCATTGCCAAACATTGTACTGTGTGAAATAAGCTAATTCGGTTCTAGGAATCACTTGCTTTCCTACAGAGAAGGTTGAGTGCAGCAAGTTCAAACTTTCTAGTTTGTGTAATCTAACAAGATGTACAAGTTAGTAGATTCGCCTCATTTCTAAAGTAGTTTCTTGAAAACAAACATCTTCATTGCGAACATTGTACTGTGTGAAATAAGCTAATTCGGTTCTAGGAATCACTTGCTTTCCTACAAAGAAGGTTGAGTGCAGCAAGTTCAAACTTTCCTAGTTTGTGTAATCTAACAAGATGTACAAGTTAGTAGATTCGCCTCATTTTCAAAGTAGTTTCTTGAAAACAAACATCTTCATTGCCGAACATTGTACTGTGTGAAATAAGCTAATTCGGTTCTAGAAATCACTTGCTTTCCTACAAAGAAGGTTGAGTGCAGCAAGTTCAAACTTTCCTAGTTTGTGTAATCTAACAAGATGTACAAGTTAGTAGATTCGCCTCATTTTTAAAGTAGTTTCTTGAGAAAACAAACATCTTCATTGCCGAACATTGTACTGTGTGAAATAAGCTAATTCGGTTCTAGGAATCACTTGCTTTCCTATAAAGAAGGTTGAGTGCAGCAAGTTCAAACTTTCCTAGTTTGTGTAATCTAACAAGATGTACAAGTTAGTAGATTCGCCTCATTTCTAAAGTAGTTTCTTGAGAAAACAAACATCTTCATTGCCGAACATTGTACTGTGTGAAATAAGCTAATTCGGTTCTAGGAATCACTTGCTTTCCTACAAAGAAGGTTGAGTGCAGCAAGTTCAAACTTTCCTAGTTTGTGTAATCTAACAAGATGTACAAGTTAGTAGATTTGCCTCATTTCTAAAGTAGTTTCTTGAGAAAACAAACATCTTCATTGCCGAACATTGTACTGTGTGAAATAAGCTAATTCTGTTCTAGGAATCACTTGCTTTCCTGCAAAGAAGGTTGAGTGCAGCAAGTTCAATCTTTCCTTGTTAATGTATTCTAAAAAGATGCACAACTTAGTAGATTCGCCTCATTTCTAAAGTAGTTTGTTTAGAAAACAAACATCTTCATTACCGAACACTGTAATATGTGAAATAAGTTAGTTCGGTTCTAGGAATCACTTGCTTTCCTACGAAGAAGGTTGAGTGCAGCAAGTTCAAACTTTCCTAGTTTGTGTAATCTTACAAGAGGTACAAATTAGTAGATTCACCTCATTTCTAATGTAGTTTCTTTAGAAAACAAACATCTTCAGTACTGAACACTGTACTGTGTGAAATAAGTTAATTCGGTTCTAGGAATCAGTTTCCTTTCTACGAAGAAGGTTGAGTGCAGCAAGTTGAAACTTTCCTAGTTTGTGCAATATAACAAGATGTACAAGTTAGTAGATTCGCCTCATTTCTAAAGTAGTTTCTTTAGAAAACAAACATCTTCAGTACTGAACACTGTGCTGTGTGAAATAAGTTAATTCGGTTCTAGGAATCAGTTTCCTTTCTACGAAGATGGTTGAGTTTAGCAAGGTCAAACTTTCCTTGTTAATTTAATCTAAAAAGATGTCCAAGTTAGTAGATTCGCCTCATTCTTAAAGTAGTTTCTTGAGAAAACAAACATCTTCATTGCCGAACATTGTACTGTGTGAAATAAGCTAATTCGGTTCTAGGAATCACTTGCTTTCCTACAAAGAAGGTTGAGTGCAGCAAGTTCAAACTTTCCTAGTTTGTGTAATCTAACAAGATGTACAAGTTAGTAGATTCGCCTCATTTGTAAAGTAGTTTGTTGAGAAAAGAAACATCCTCATTGCCGAACATTGTACGATGTGAAATGAGCTAATTCGGTTCTAGGAATCACTTTCTTTCCTACAAAGAGGGTTGAGTGCAGCAAGTTCAAACTTTCCTAGTTTGTGTAATCTAACAAGATGTACAAGTTCTTTCCTACAAAGAGGGTTGAGTGCAGCAAGTTCAAACTTTCCTAGTTTGTGTAATCTAACAAGATGTACAAGTTAGTAGATTCGCCTCATTTCTAAAGTAGTTTCTTTAGAAAACAAACATCTTCAGTACTGAACACTGTGCTGTGTGAAATAAGTTAATTCGGTTCTAGGAATCAGTTTCCTTTCTACGAAGATGGTTGAGTTTAGCAAGGTCAAACTTTCCTTGTTAATTTAATCTAAAAAGATGTCCAAGTTAGTAGATTCGCCTCATTCTTAAAGTAGTTTCTTGAGAAAACAAACATCTTCAGGGATTTCCGGTCAAGATGGCAGCTACCTAACCTTGCCTCACTTCACGGGAAGAAAAGAGAAGAATACTTAAGGTTAAAGGGACCTTTTAAAAGGGTTTGCTGGCTCCTGCATGCTTCCAGAGGGTGGGATGGATTTGCAATATAAGGAAACCACTGATTCCCAAGCTCTTGGCAGGCGCCACTGCCTGAAAGGTCCTGCTGGACCTGCCTGAGGCCCCTGGCCAGCCAAACACGGAGCACCGTTGCAGCCAGGTCCCCAGGTCTGTGGACCCACCGAGTGAGCTAGATCTGCCCCACTTCCCAGGCCAGAGCCCCTGGGCGTGCCAATCCTCTGTTAGGTGCCTGGGTCCACAGAGTGAGACAGTTTCGCCCCGCTTCCTGCTCCCCGGCCAGAGCCCCTGGGCGCCCCAATCCAGTTAGGCGCCTGGGTCCACAGAGTGAGACAGTTTCGTCCCACTTCCTGCTCCCGGCCAGAGCCCCTGGGTGCGCCAATATAGTTGGGTGCCTGGGTCCACAGAGTGAGACAGTTCGTCCCTACTTCCTGATCCCAGCCAGAGCCCCTGGGCGCGCCAATATAGTTAGGTGCCTGGGTCCACAGAGTGAGACAGTTTCGTCCCACTTCCTGCTCCCGGCCAGAGCCCTGGGCACGCCAATACAGTTAGGCGCCGGGTCCACAGAGTGAGACAGTTTCGTCCCGCTTCCTGCTCCCGGCCAGAGCCCTGGACACGCCAATACAGTTAGGTGCCTGGGTCCACAGAGTGAGACAGTTTCGTCCCACTTCCTGATCCCGGCCAGAGCCCCTGGGCACGCCAATACAGTTAGGCGCCCGGGTCCACAGAGTGAGACAGTTTCATCCCGCTTCCTGCTCCCTGGCCAGAGCCCCTGGGCGTGCCAGTACAGTTAGGCGCCTGGGTCCACAGAGTGAGATAGTTTCCTCCCACTTCCTGCTCCCCGGCCAGAGCCCCTGGGTGCGCCAATACAGTTAGGCGCCTGGGTCCACAGAGTGAGACAGTTTCGTCCCACTTCCTGATCCCGGCCAGAACCCCCGGGCGTGACAATAGTTAGGTGTCTGGGGCTGTGGATCCAACGAGTGAGACAGATTCGTCCCATGCCCTGCTCCCGGCCAAAGCCCCTGAGTGAGCCATTGCAGTGGGGTGCCTGAGTCTGTGGATCTTCTGAGTGAGACAGATTTGTCCCACTTCCTGCTCCCTGGCAAGAGCCCCAGAGCCCGCCATTGCAGCCAGGGGCTTGGGTCTGTGGATCCACTGAGCAAGACATATTTGTCCCACTTCTGGCTCCCGGCCAGAGCCCCGGCGCACCATCACAGGCAGGTGCCCTGGGCCTGTGGAGCCATATCACCTGCCTGGAACCTGTGCAGCCACACTGCAGGTCAAGCCCCACCCATTCCTGTGCCATCACAAGACAGATCCCACTGAGCCAGTGTCTCTGAACTGGTGTGATGCGCAGATCACAGCGAAAAAGGAAGAGCATGAAAAACCAGATACAAATAAATCAAGCTACACTATCCAGTCCTACAATGGATGTCTCAAAGCAAATCATAGAAGAGACATTAGAATCAGAACCCCAAAATGAAGAGACAAGCTATGCAACCCTGGCCAAGCAAATAGCACAACTCTCAGAAAGTCAACAAAGAGCCAATAATTGTATGAATGTTATCCTTGCTAGATTAGACCTAATAGAAAGGAACCAGGAAGGGTTCCAAAAACAGTTAAATGAGCTGAAGGAGAGTGAAAAAAAGAAGTCCTCAATAACCAGATGGCTAAGTTCAATGAAGACATAAAAAATGCAAGGATGAACTCCAAGAAGCATTAAGAAGGTAAGAAAATGACGTGAAAAGGGAACTAGACAGAGGGATGGAAACTATACATAAAAAAACAGTAGAAAATATGAACCAAATTGAACAAACCCAAAACTCTATAGAAGCTCTTAAGAATAGAGTCAGCCAAGTAGAGGATAGAAACTCAGAACTGGAAGACAAAACAGAAGAAACAGTTCATGAGTCCAGAAACTTCAACAAGTTCAAAAATTATTGTGAACAGAACATGAGGGAAATGTGGGATACCCTGAAGCGTCCAAACATTAGGATCATGGGCATACCAGAGGGGAAGAAACACAGACTAAAGGAATGGAAAGCTTATTCAACAAAATAATTGAAGAAAACTTTCCCACTCTCTCAAGAGAAAATCCCATCAAGCTACAAGAAGCTACAAGAACTCCAAACAGACTGGACCAAAGGAGAAATTCTCCAAGACACATTATCTTTAAGACTCTAAACATCAAGCACAAAGAGAAAATCCTAAAAGCAGCCAGGGAAAAACAACACATTACATATAAAGGGAACCCCATTAGAATTACCTCAGATTTCTCAATGGAAACCCTAAAAGCCAGAAGGGCCTGGAATGGAACACTGCAAACTCTAAGAACCCATGGTTTCCAGCCACAACTACTCTACCCAGCAAAAGTATCCTCATAATAGATGGTGAAAGAAAAACATTCCATGATAAAACTCATCTCTACAAATATATGAACACAAAGCCAAACCTACAGAAAGTACTTCAGGGAATTCTTCACACAGAAGAAACAAATAACCAATCTCAAGAGCCCTCAAGAAGCAGTCCACATTAACCCCTTACCCCTCAAAAAAAAAAAAAAAAACCCACAATGACCACAACCCACTACAATATGGCTGGTATTAAATCAAACCTCAAACTAATATCTCTGAACATTAATGGCCTCAATTCACCCATCAAAAGACATAAGCTAACAGGGTGGATCAGAAAACTGGACCCCTCAATCTGCTGTCTTCAAGAAACCCACCTCACCACTAAAGACAGACACCTCCTTAGGGTGAAAGGGTGGAAAATGATATTCCAAGCAAACACAAACACAAAAAAAGCAGGCGTAGCTATACTTATATCAGATAAAATAGACTTCAAACCAAAATTAACCAAAAAAGACAAAGAAGGCCACTTCTTACTTATCAGGGGAACAATCCAACAAGAAGACATCACAATCATCAATATTTATGCACCAAACACAGGTGCACCACAATTCATAAAGCAAAATCTACTTGGCAACAAAACGGAAATAAACACCAACACCATCATAGTCGGGGACTTCAATACTCCACTATCAACAATGGATAGATCATCCAAACAGACAATTAATAGAGAAGTAAGAGAGCTCAACAACACCATAGAGCAACTAGACCTAACAGACGTATATAGAACATTCCACCCAAAATCTACAGATTACACATTCTTCTCAGCAGCACATGGAACCTTCTCTAAAATAGATCATGTACTAGGCCACAAAGCCTGCCTCCACACTTTCAAGAAAATTGATGTAATTTCCTGCATGATATCAGACCACAATGCTGTAATGCTAGAAATTAACAACAAAAAGTACACCAGGAATCCCTCTACCTCCTGGAAATTGAACAACACACTTTTAAACAACAAATGGGTTGTGGATGAAATAAAGAATGAAATTGCAAAATTTCTAGAACTCAATGACAATGAGAACACATCATACCAAAACTTGTGGGACACAATGAAGGCAGTCCTTAGGGAAAAATCATAGCACTAAATGCCATCATAAGAAAAATAGAAAGATCCCAAATCAATAACCTGACCATTCACCTAAAAGCATTGGAAAGGCTAGAAGAAGCCAACCCAAAAATTTCCAGACGGAAAGAAATAATTAAAATCAGAGCAGAAATTAATGAATTGGAAACTAAGAGGACAATTAAGAAAATTGATGAAACAAAGAGCTGGTTCTTTGAAAAAATTAACAAGATTGATACACCCTGGCCAATTTGATCAAGCAGAAAAAAGAAACACTTCAAATCAACAAAATCAGAAATGAAAAGGGAGAGATCACAACAGACATGAGCGAAATAGGAAGAGTTATTAGGACTTATTTTAAAAACCTCTACTCCATAAAACAGGAAAATATGGAGGAAATGGATGAATTTCTAGACACATACCACCTACCAAAGCTAAGCCCAGAGCAGATTAATTTCTAAACAAACCCATCACACCCTTCGAGATAGAAGAGGTAATCAAACACCTCCCAAAAAGAAGAGTCCAGGACCAGATGGTTTCTCAGCAGAATTCCACCAAACCTTCATGGAAGAACTGAAACCAATTCTTCTCAAACTCTGCCACACAATAGGAGAACAGGAGAGATCCCTAACTCTTTTTATGAAGCTAGTATCACCCTAATTCCAAAACCAGGAAGGGCATACAAGAAAGGAAAATTATAGGCCCATTTCTCTGATGAACATAGATGCAAAGATCCTGAACAAAATTCTTGCAAACCGAATTCAACAGTACATCAAAAGCATTATCCACCTTGATCAAGTAGGCTTCATCCCTGGAACGCAGGGGTGGTTCAACATACGGAAATCTGTCAGTGTAATACACCACATAAACAAGCTGAAACACAAAAACCACATGGTCATTTCGATAGATGCAGAAAAGGCCTTTGACAAAATACAACATCACTTCATGATCAAAACATTGGAGAGAATAGGTATGGGCGGCCCTTATCTCAACATAATAAAGTCTATATATAAAGCACCTAAAGCCCAAGTAATTCTTAATGGGGAGAGGCTGAAGGAATTCCCATTGAGGTCAGGAACAAGGCAGGGGTGTCCACTCTCACCTCTGCTCTTCAACATAGTGCTAGAAGTATTAGCTCAAGCAATAAGACAGGAGAAAGAAATCAAAGGGATACAAATTGGAAAGGAAGAAGTTAAGTTAGCCCTATTCTGCAGATGACATGATTCTATACATAAGTGACCCGAGAACTTCCATCCCAAAACTCTTAAAGGTGATTAGCGCCTTCAGCAAAGTAGCAGGATACAAAATCAATGCACAGAAATCAGTAGCCTTTTTGTATGCAAAGGACAAAGAGACAGAAAAAGAAATAACTAACATCGTCCATTTTCAATTGCAACAAAGAAAATAAAATACCTTGGAATAACATTAACTAAGGAAGTGAAAGACCTATACAATGAAAACATAAAAACTCTCAAAAGGAAATTGAGGAGGTCCTACAAAAATGGAAAGACCTCCCATGCTCCTGGATTGGTAGAATTAACATTGTGAAAATGGCAATTTTACCAAAAGCACTTTATAGATTCAATGCAATGCCGATAAAAATCCCAACTTCCTTCTTCAATGAGATAGAAAAAAGTATCTCAAAATTCATATGGAAAGGCAGAAGGCCTCGGATATCCAAGCTCATCCTCAGCAAAAGAAACACCTCTGGAGGCATCACCATACCTGATCTAAAGTTATACTACAAAGCCATTGTAATAAAAACAACCTGGTACTGGCACAAAAACAGGAATATAGACCAATGGAACAGAATTGAAGACCCAGACTTTGGGTCAAGAAACTATAGCTACTTGATATTTGACAAAGGCCCTAGCAATGTAGAATGGAAAAAGGACAGCATCTTCAACAAATGGTGCTGGACAAACTGGACAACCATATGTAGGAAAATGAAACTCGACATACACATCTCTCCATGCACAAAAATTAAGTCCAAATGGATAAAAGACCTTAATATAAAACCAGAAACTCTGCTACTACTGGAAGAAAAATAGGAGGAACCTTCCATGATATAGGAGTGGGAAAAGATTTCCTGAACAAAACCTCAGCAGCTCAGGAAATTAAACAATCACTCAACCATTGGGATCTCATGAAGCTGAAAAGCTTTTTCACTGACAAAAATATAATAACCAAAGCCAGCAGAATACCCACAGAATGGGAGAAAATTTTCACCAGCTATACAACTGACAAAGGCCTAATTTCTAGAATCTACAAAGAACTCCAAAACCTAAACAATAAATCACCAATCAACCCACTCACAAAGTGGGGCAGAGAACTGCACAGGAGTTCTCAGAGGAAGAAATACAAATAGCAAACACACATTTAAGAAAATGTTCAACATCCCTAATCATCAGGGAAATGCAAATTAAAACAACAATGAGATTCCACCTTACCCCAGTAAGGATGGCTAACATTAAAAAAACAATGAAAACAAATGCTGGCGAGGCTGTGGAGAAATAGGAACAAGTCTTCACTGTTGGTGGGAATGTAAAATGGTTCAACCACTATGGACAGCTATATGGAGACTATTGAAAAGGATGGCCATAGACTTACCAGTGGATCCAGTTATTCCCTTATTGGGCATTTACCCTAAAGGCCCCAAGCCTCAGATCAGAAACATTTGCTCAACCATGTTTATAGCTGCTCAATTCATAATAGCAAAGAGCTGGATTCAACCCATGTGTCCATCACTAGATGAATGGATAACAAAGATGTGGTATATCTATACTATGGAATTCTACGTAGCTTTAAGGAAAGATGAAATAAGGAAATTTGAAAAAATGGTCAAACATGGAACAGATCATCCTCAGTGAGCTCACCCAAGCACAAAAAGATAATCGTCGCATGGTCTCATTTATCTGTCTCCCCTAACCGGATTCCACGTGACATGTGGCCAAACCTAATAAACACTCTGAGGACGAGACAAGAAGGAGGGTGGGATGGAGGAGGGTAATGGTGGGAGGAATCAGAGGGTGGGAGGGGAGGACAAGGGGGATACAAATTGGGACCCAAAGGGAAAAATAATACAAAACCCTTTACTCTGAACAACAGGCTAAAACAGTGATCCTTCAGCAGGCCTACGGAGGAATACTCGAACCACAGGAACCTGGAGAGAACATGATGAAGGCCAACTTTAATCTTGTCCTGCTTCTCTTTCTCTCTTCTCTCTCCCTCCCTCTCTCTCTCTCTCTCTCTCTCCCTCTCCTCTCTATACTCATTTTCTCTTTTACATTATATATCTTTTCCTCCCTCACCTTCCTAGGTGCAGACTTATAACTCCCAGTGCCAGCAAGGGGTTAACTTCCACAATGAGCTGTTGATCTGAAACACCTACAAGGTTTCCAAAATAGACAGACTTCTGTCAGAGTACTTGGTGACCCACCAAAGGTTAATGGTAAGACCCTACTGTCGAAGACAGCATACGTGTGTAAACCAAACACAGAGAGACCTGGCCAGAATCTGGAAGAAGGTCAGTCCCCAGACAGTTAGCGAGTCTAGTACCAGAGGGTGCTACATGAGCAACTGGGAAAATGTCTGACATTGGTCCAAACAACTTGCAGTCTAAGATACCCAGCAGGAAACCATCTGACGTAATGCTCATACAAGTGCAGTAGTGGCAAACAGCCATGGGGGTAACCAACTGTTCTTGATTTGGCTAATAGATCCACTCAGTGGAGTGGAACTCATTGCTGGAAAGTAGTTTCTTGAAAACAAACATCTTCATTGCGAACATTGTACTGTGTGAAATAAGCTAATTCGGTTCTAGGAATCACTTGCTTTCCTACAAAGAAGGTTGAGTGCAGCAAGTTCAAACTTTCCTAGTTTGTGTAATCTAACAAGATGTACAAGTTAGTAGATTCGCCTCATTTCTAAAGTAGTTTCTTGAAAACAAACATCTTCATTGCGAACATTGTACTGTGTGAAATAAGCTAATTCGGTTCTAGGAATCACTTGCTTTCCTACAAAGAAGGTTGAGTGCAGCAAGTTCAAACTTTCCTAGTTTGTGTAATCTAACAAGATGTACAAGTTAGTAGATTCGCCTCATTTCTAAAGTAGTTTCTTGAAAACAAACATCTTCATTGCCGAACATTGTACTGTGTGAAATAAGCTAGTCGGTTCTAGGGCTTTTCAAAGAAGGTTGAGTGCAGCAAGTTCAAACTTTCTAGTTTGTGTAATCTAACAAGATGTACAAGTTAGTAGATTCGCCTCATTTCTAAAGTAGTTTCTTGAGAAAACAAACATCTTCATTGCGAACATTGTACTGTGTGAAATAAGCTAATTCGGTTCTAGGAATCACTTGCTTTCCTACAAAGAAGGTTGAGTGCAGCAAGTTCAAACTTTCCTAGTTTGTGTAATCTAACAAGATGTACAAGTTAGTAGATTCGCCTCATTTCTAAAGTAGTTTCTTGAGAAAACAAACATCTTCATTGCCGAACATTGTACTGTGTGAAATAAGCTAATTCGGTTCTAGGAATCACTTGCTTTCCTACAAAGAAGGTTGAGTGCAGCAAGTTCAAACTTTCCTAGTTTGTGTAATCTAACAAGATGTACAAGTTAGTAGATTCGCCTCATTTCTAAAGTAGTTTCTTGAGAAAACAAACATCTTCATTGCGAACATTGTACTGTGTGAAATAAGCTAATTCGGTTCTAGGAATCACTTGCTTTCCTACAAAGAAGGTTGAGTGCAGCAAGTTCAAACTTTCTAGTTTGTGTAATCTAACAAGATGTACAAGTTAGTAGATTCGCCTCATTTCTAAAGTAGTTTCTTGAGAAAACAAACATCTTCATTGCGAACATTGTACTGTGTGAAATAAGCTAATTCGGTTCTAGGAATCACTTGCTTTCCTACAAAGAAGGTTGAGTGCAGCAAGTTCAAACTTTCCTAGTTTGTGTAATCTAACAAGATGTACAAGTTAGTAGATTCGCCTCATTTCTAAAGTAGTTTCTTGAGAAAACAAACATCTTCATTGCGAACATTGTACTGTGTGAAATAAGCTAATTCGGTTCTAGGAATCACTTGCTTTCCTACAAAGAAGGTTGAGTGCAGCAAGTTCAAACTTTCCTAGTTTGTGTAATCTAACAAGATGTACAAGTTAGTAGATTCGCCTCATTTCTAAAGTAGTTTCTTGAGAAAACAAACATCTTCATTGCCGAACATTGTACTGTGTGAAATAAGCTAATTCGGTTCTAGGAATCACTTGCTTTCCTACAAAGAAGGTTGAGTGCAGCAAGTTCAAACTTTCTAGTTTGTGTAATCTAACAAGATGTACAAGTTAGTAGATTCGCCTCATTTCTAAAGTAGTTTCTTGAGAAAACAAACATCTTCATTGCCGAACATTGTACTGTGTGAAATAAGCTAATTCGGTTCTAGGAATCACTTGCTTTCCTACAAAGAAGGTTGAGTGCAGCAAGTTCAAACTTTCCTAGTTTGTGTAATCTAACAAGATGTACAAGTTAGTAGATTCGCCTCATTTCTAAAGTAGTTTCTTGAGAAAACAAACATCTTCATTGCGAACATTGTACTGTGTGAAATAAGCTAATTCGGTTCTAGGAATCACTTGCTTTCCTACAAAGAAGGTTGAGTGCAGCAAGTTCAAACTTTCCTAGTTTGTGTAATCTAACAAGATGTACAAGTTAGTAGATTCGCCTCATTTCTAAAGTAGTTTCTTGAGAAAACAAACATCTTCATTGCCGAACATTGTACTGTGTGAAATAAGCTAATTCGGTTCTAGGAATCACTTGCTTTCCTACAAAGAAGGTTGAGTGCAGCAAGTTCAAACTTTCCTAGTTTGTGTAATCTAACAAGATGTACAAGTTAGTAGATTCGCCTCATTTCTAAAGTAGTTTCTTGAGAAAACAAACATCTTCATTGCGAACATTGTACTGTGTGAAATAAGCTAATTCGGTTCTAGGAATCACTTGCTTTCCTACAAAGAAGGTTGAGTGCAGCAAGTTCAAACTTTCCTAGTTTGTGTAATCTAACAAGATGTACAAGTTAGTAGATTCGCCTCATTTCTAAAGTAGTTTCTTGAGAAAACAAACATCTTCATTGCGAACATTGTACTGTGTGAAATAAGCTAATTCGGTTCTAGGAATCACTTGCTTTCCTACAAAGAAGGTTGAGTGCAGCAAGTTCAAACTTTCCTAGTTTGTGTAATCTAACAAGATGTACAAGTTAGTAGATTCGCCTCATTTCTAAAGTAGTTTCTTGAGAAAACAAACATCTTCATTGCGAACATTGTACTGTGTGAAATAAGCTAATTCGGTTCTAGGAATCACTTGCTTTCCTACAAAGAAGGTTGAGTGCAGCAAGTTCAAACTTTCCTAGTTTGTGTAATCTAACAAGATGTACAAGTTAGTAGATTCGCCTCATTTCTAAAGTAGTTTCTTGAGAAAACAAACATCTTCATTGCCGAACATTGTACTGTGTGAAATAAGCTAATTCGGTTCTAGGAATCACTTGCTTTCCTACAAAAGAAGGTTGAGTGCAGCAAGTTCAAACTTTCCTAGTTTGTGTAATCTAACAAGATGTACAAGTTAGTAGATTCGCCTCATTTCTAAAGTAGTTTCTTGAGAAAACAAACATCTTCATTGCGAACATTGTACTGTGTGAAATAAGCTAATTCGGTTCTAGGAATCACTTGCTTTCCTACAAAGAAGGTTGAGTGCAGCAAGTTCAAACTTTCCTAGTTTGTGTAATCTAACAAGATGTACAAGTTAGTAGATTCGCCTCATTTCTAAAGTAGTTTCTTGAGAAAACAAACATCTTCATTGCCGAACATTGTACTGTGTGAAATAAGCTAATTCGGTTCTAGGAATCACTTGCTTTCCTACAAAGAAGGTTGAGTGCAGCAAGTTCAAACTTTCCTAGTTTGTGTAATCTAACAAGATGTACAAGTTAGTAGATTCGCCTCATTTCTAAAGTAGTTTCTTGAAAACAAACATCTTCATTGCGAACATTGTACTGTGTGAAATAAGCTAATTCGGTTCTAGGAATCACTTGCTTTCCTACAAAAGAAGGTTGAGTGCAGCAAGTTCAAACTTTCCTAGTTTGTGTAATCTAACAAGATGTACAAGTTAGTAGATTCGCCTCATTTCTAAAGTAGTTTCTTGAGAAAACAAACATCTTCATTGCGAACATTGTACTGTGTGAAATAAGCTAATTCGGTTCTAGGAATCACTTGCTTTCCTACAAAGAAGGTTGAGTGCAGCAAGTTCAAACTTTCCTAGTTTGTGTAATCTAACAAGATGTACAAGTTAGTAGATTCGCCTCATTTCTAAAGTAGTTTCTTGAGAAAACAAACATCTTCATTGCGAACATTGTACTGTGTGAAATAAGCTAATTCGGTTCTAGGAATCACTTGCTTTCCTACAAAGAAGGTTGAGTGCAGCAAGTTCAAACTTTCCTAGTTTGTGTAATCTAACAAGATGTACAAGTTAGTAGATTCGCCTCATTTCTAAAGTAGTTTCTTGAGAAAACAAACATCTTCATTGCGAACATTGTACTGTGTGAAATAAGCTAATTCGGTTCTAGGAATCACTTGCTTTCCTACAAAGAAGGTTGAGTGCAGCAAGTTCAAACTTTCCTAGTTTGTGTAATCTAACAAGATGTACAAGTTAGTAGATTCGCCTCATTTCTAAAGTAGTTTCTTGAGAAAACAAACATCTTCATTGCGAACATTGTACTGTGTGAAATAAGCTAATTCGGTTCTAGGAATCACTTGCTTTCCTACAAAGAAGGTTGAGTGCAGCAAGTTCAAACTTTCCTAGTTTGTGTAATCTAACAAGATGTACAAGTTAGTAGATTCGCCTCATTTCTAAAGTAGTTTCTTGAGAAAACAAACATCTTCATTGCGAACATTGTACTGTGTGAAATAAGCTAATTCGGTTCTAGGAATCACTTGCTTTCCTACAAAGAAGGTTGAGTGCAGCAAGTTCAAACTTTCCTAGTTTGTGTAATCTAACAAGATGTACAAGTTAGTAGATTCGCCTCATTTCTAAAGTAGTTTCTTGAGAAAACAAACATCTTCATTGCGAACATTGTACTGTGTGAAATAAGCTAATTCGGTTCTAGGAATCACTTGCTTTCCTACAAAGAAGGTTGAGTGCAGCAAGTTCAAACTTTCCTAGTTTGTGTAATCTAACAAGATGTACAAGTTAGTAGATTCGCCTCATTTCTAAAGTAGTTTCTTGAGAAAACAAACATCTTCATTGCCGAACATTGTACTGTGTGAAATAAGCTAATTCGGTTCTAGGAATCACTTGCTTTCCTACAAAGAAGGTTGAGTGCAGCAAGTTCAAACTTTCCTAGTTTGTGTAATCTAACAAGATGTACAAGTTAGTAGATTCGCCTCATTTCTAAAGTAGTTTCTTGAGAAAACAAACATCTTCATTGCGAACATTGTACTGTGTGAAATAAGCTAATTCGGTTCTAGGAATCACTTGCTTTCCTACAAAAGAAGGTTGAGTGCAGCAAGTTCAAACTTTCCTAGTTTGTGTAATCTAACAAGATGTACAAGTTAGTAGATTCGCCTCATTTCTAAAGTAGTTTCTTGAGAAAACAAACATCTTCATTGCGAACATTGTACTGTGTGAAATAAGCTAATTCGGTTCTAGGAATCACTTGCTTTCCTACAAAGAAGGTTGAGTGCAGCAAGTTCAAACTTTCCTAGTTTGTGTAATCTAACAAGATGTACAAGTTAGTAGATTCGCCTCATTTCTAAAGTAGTTTCTTGAGAAAACAAACATCTTCATTGCGAACATTGTACTGTGTGAAATAAGCTAATTCGGTTCTAGGAATCACTTGCTTTCCTACAAAGAAGGTTGAGTGCAGCAAGTTCAAACTTTCCTAGTTTGTGTAATCTAACAAGATGTACAAGTTAGTAGATTCGCCTCATTTCTAAAGTAGTTTCTTGAGAAAACAAACATCTTCATTGCGAACATTGTACTGTGTGAAATAAGCTAATTCGGTTCTAGGAATCACTTGCTTTCCTACAAAGAAGGTTGAGTGCAGCAAGTTCAAACTTTCCTAGTTTGTGTAATCTAACAAGATGTACAAGTTAGTAGATTCGCCTCATTTCTAAAGTAGTTTCTTGAGAAAACAAACATCTTCATTGCGAACATTGTACTGTGTGAAATAAGCTAATTCGGTTCTAGGAATCACTTGCTTTCCTACAAAGAAGGTTGAGTGCAGCAAGTTCAAACTTTCCTAGTTTGTGTAATCTAACAAGATGTACAAGTTAGTAGATTCGCCTCATTTCTAAAGTAGTTTCTTGAGAAAACAAACATCTTCATTGGCGAACATTGTACTGTGTGAAATAAGCTAATTCGGTTCTAGGAATCACTTGCTTTCCTACAAAGAAGGTTGAGTGCAGCAAGTTCAAACTTTCCTAGTTTGTGTAATCTAACAAGATGTACAAGTTAGTAGATTCGCCTCATTTCTAAAGTAGTTTCTTGAGAAAACAAACATCTTCATTGCCGAACATTGTACTGTGTGAAATAAGCTAATTCGGTTCTAGGAATCACTTGCTTTCCTACAAAGAAGGTTGAGTGCAGCAAGTTCAAACTTTCCTAGTTTGTGTAATCTAACAAGATGTACAAGTTAGTAGATTCGCCTCATTTCTAAAGTAGTTTCTTGAGAAAACAAACATCTTCATTGCGAACATTGTACTGTGTGAAATAAGCTAATTCGGTTCTAGGAATCACTTGCTTTCCTACAAAGAAGGTTGAGTGCAGCAAGTTCAAACTTTCCTAGTTTGTGTAATCTAACAAGATGTACAAGTTAGTAGATTCGCCTCATTTCTAAAGTAGTTTCTTGAGAAAACAAACATCTTCATTGCGAACATTGTACTGTGTGAAATAAGCTAATTCGGTTCTAGGAATCACTTGCTTTCCTACAAAGAAGGTTGAGTGCAGCAAGTTCAAACTTTCCTAGTTTGTGTAATCTAACAAGATGTACAAGTTAGTAGATTCGCCTCATTTCTAAAGTAGTTTCTTGAGAAAACAAACATCTTCATTTGCGAACATTGTACTGTGTGAAATAAGCTAATTCGGTTCTAGGAATCACTTGCTTTCCTACAAAGAAGGTTGAGTGCAGCAAGTTCAAACTTTCCTAGTTTGTGTAATCTAACAAGATGTACAAGTTAGTAGATTCGCCTCATTTCTAAAGTAGTTTCTTGAGAAAACAAACATCTTCATTGCGAACATTGTACTGTGTGAAATAAGCTAATTCGGTTCTAGGAATCACTTGCTTTCCTACAAAGAAGGTTGAGTGCAGCAAGTTCAAACTTTCCTAGTTTTGTGTAATCTAACAAGATGTACAAGTTAGTAGATTCGCCTCATTTCTAAAGTAGTTTCTTGAGAAAACAAACATCTTCATTGCGAACATTGTACTGTGTGAAATAAGCTAATTCGGTTCTAGGAATCACTTGCTTTCCTACAAAGAAGGTTGAGTGCAGCAAGTTCAAACTTTCCTAGTTTGTGTAATCTAACAAGATGTACAAGTTAGTAGATTCGCCTCATTTCTAAAGTAGTTTCTTGAAAACAAACATCTTCATTGCGAACATTGTACTGTGTGAAATAAGCTAATTCGGTTCTAGGAATCACTTGCTTTCCTACAAAGAAGGTTGAGTGCAGCAAGTTCAAACTTTCTAGTTTGTGTAATCTAACAAGATGTACAAGTTAGTAGATTCGCCTCATTTCTAAAGTAGTTTCTTGAAAACAAACATCTTCATTGCGAACATTGTACTGTGTGAAATAAGCTAATTCGGTTCTAGGAATCACTTGCTTTCCTACAAAGAAGGTTGAGTGCAGCAAGTTCAAACTTTCCTAGTTTGTGTAATCTAACAAGATGTACAAGTTAGTAGATTCGCCTCATTTCTAAAGTAGTTTCTTGAGAAAACAAACATCTTCATTGCCGAACATTGTACTGTGTGAAATAAGCTAATTCGGTTCTAGGAATCACTTGCTTTCCTACAAAGAAGGTTGAGTGCAGCAAGTTCAAACTTTCCT
The DNA here is from genome assembly GCA_036365145.1 of Orientallactaga sibirica. Lineage (NCBI taxonomy): Eukaryota > Metazoa > Chordata > Mammalia > Rodentia > Dipodidae > Orientallactaga > Orientallactaga sibirica. Next base: position 181,732 of record JAEOAD010002715.1, read on the forward strand.
AGTTTGTGTAATCTAACAAGATGTACAAGTTAGTAGATTCGCCTCATTTCTAAAGTAGTTTCTTGAGAAAACAAACATCTTCATTGCGAACATTGTACTGTGTGAAATAAGCTAATTCGGTTCTAGGAATCACTTGCTTTCCTACAAAGAAGGTTGAGTGCAGCAAGTTCAAACTTTCCTAGTTTGTGTAATCTAACAAGATGTACAAGTTAGTAGATTCGCCTCATTTCTAAAGTAGTTTCTTGAGAAAACAAACATCTTCATTGCGAACATTGTACTGTGTGAAATAAGCTAATTCGGTTCTAGGAATCACTTGCTTTCCTACAAAGAAGGTTGAGTGCAGCAAGTTCAAACTTTCCTAGTTTGTGTAATCTAACAAGATGTACAAGTTAGTAGATTCGCCTCATTTCTAAAGTAGTTTCTTGAGAAAACAAACATCTTCATTGCGAACATTGTACTGTGTGAAATAAGCTAATTCGGTTCTAGGAATCACTTGCTTTCCTACAAAGAAGGTTGAGTGCAGCAAGTTCAAACTTTCCTAGTTTGTGTAATCTAACAAGATGTACAAGTTAGTAGATTCGCCTCATTTCTAAAGTAGTTTCTTGAGAAAACAAACATCTTCATTGCGAACATTGTACTGTGTGAAATAAGCTAATTCGGTTCTAGGAATCACTTGCTTTCCTACAAAGAAGGTTGAGTGCAGCAAGTTCAAACTTTCCTAGTTTGTGTAATCTAACAAGATGTACAAGTTAGTAGATTCGCCTCATTTCTAAAGTAGTTTCTTGAGAAAACAAACATCTTCATTGCGAACATTGTACTGTGTGAAATAAGCTAATTCGGTTCTAGGAATCACTTGCTTTCCTACAAAGAAGGTTGAGTGCAGCAAGTTCAAACTTTCCTAGTTTGTGTAATCTAACAAGATGTACAAGTTAGTAGATTCGCCTCATTTCTAAAAGTAGTTTCTTGAGAAAACAAACATCTTCATTGCGAACATTGTACTGTGTGAAATAAGCTAATTCGGTTCTAGGAATCACTTGCTTTCCTACAAAGAAGGTTGAGTGCAGCAAGTTCAAACTTTCCTAGTTTGTGTAATCTAACAAGATGTACAAGTTAGTAGATTCGCCTCATTTCTAAAGTAGTTTCTTGAGAAAACAAACATCTTCATTGCGAACATTGTACTGTGTGAAATAAGCTAATTCGGTTCTAGGAATCACTTGCTTTCCTACAAAGAAGGTTGAGTGCAGCAAGTTCAAACTTTCCTAGTTTGTGTAATCTAACAAGATGTACAAGTTAGTAGATTCGCCTCATTTCTAAAGTAGTTTCTTGAGAAAACAAACATCTTCATTGCGAACATTGTACTGTGTGAAATAAGCTAATTCGGTTCTAGGAATCACTTGCTTTCCTACAAAGAAGGTTGAGTGCAGCAAGTTCAAACTTTCCTAGTTTGTGTAATCTAACAAGATGTACAAGTTAGTAGATTCGCCTCATTTCTAAAGTAGTTTCTTGAGAAAACAAACATCTTCATTGCGAACATTGTACTGTGTGAAATAAGCTAATTCGGTTCTAGGAATCACTTGCTTTCCTACAAAGAAGGTTGAGTGCAGCAAGTTCAAACTTTCCTAGTTTGTGTAATCTAACAAGATGTACAAGTTAGTAGATTCGCCTCATTTCTAAAGTAGTTTCTTGAAAACAAACATCTTCATTGCGAACATTGTACTGTGTGAAATAAGCTAATTCGGTTCTAGGAATCACTTGCTTTCCTACAAAGAAGGTTGAGTGCAGCAAGTTCAAACTTTCCTAGTTTGTGTAATCTAACAAGATGTACAAGTTAGTAGATTCGCCTCATTTCTAAAGTAGTTTCTTGAGAAAACAAACATCTTCATTGCCGAACATTGTACTGTGTGAAATAAGCTAATTCGGTTCTAGGAATCACTTGCTTTCCTACAAAGAAGGTTGAGTGCAGCAAGTTCAAACTTTCTAGTTTGTGTAATCTAACAAGATGTACAAGTTAGTAGATTCGCCTCATTTCTAAAGTAGTTTCTTGAGAAAACAAACATCTTCATTGCGAACATTGTACTGTGTGAAATAAGCTAATTCGGTTCTAGGAATCACTTGCTTTCCTACAAAGAAGGTTGAGTGCAGCAAGTTCAAACTTTCCTAGTTTGTGTAATCTAACAAGATGTACAAGTTAGTAGATTCGCCTCATTTCTAAAGTAGTTTCTTGAGAAAACAAACATCTTCATTGCGAACATTGTACTGTGTGAAATAAGCTAATTCGGTTCTAGGAATCACTTGCTTTCCTACAAAGAAGGTTGAGTGCAGCAAGTTCAAACTTTCCTAGTTTGTGTAATCTAACAAGATGTACAAGTTAGTAGATTCGCCTCATTTCTAAAGTAGTTTCTTGAGAAAACAAACATCTTCATTGCGAACATTGTACTGTGTGAAATAAGCTAATTCGGTTCTAGGAATCACTTGCTTTCCTACAAAAGAAGGTTGAGTGCAGCAAGTTCAAACTTTCCTAGTTTGTGTAATCTAACAAGATGTACAAGTTAGTAGATTCGCCTCATTTCTAAAGTAGTTTCTTGAAAACAAACATCTTCATTGCGAACATTGTACTGTGTGAAATAAGCTAATTCGGTTCTAGGAATCACTTGCTTTCCTACAAAGAAGGTTGAGTGCAGCAAGTTCAAACTTTCCTAGTTTGTGTAATCTAACAAGATGTACAAGTTAGTAGATTCGCCTCATTTCTAAAGTAGTTTCTTGAGAAAACAAACATCTTTCATTGCGAACATTGTACTGTGTGAAATAAGCTAATTCGGTTCTAGGAATCACTTGCTTTCCTACAAAGAAGGTTGAGTGCAGCAAGTTCAAACTTTCCTAGTTTGTGTAATCTAACAAGATGTACAAGTTAGTAGATTCGCCTCATTTCTAAAGTAGTTTCTTGAGAAAACAAACATCTTCATTGCGAACATTGTACTGTGTGAAATAAGCTAATTCGGTTCTAGGAATCACTTGCTTTCCTACAAAGAAGGTTGAGTGCAGCAAGTTCAACTTTTCTAGTTTGTGTAATCTAACAAGATGTACAAGTTAGTAGATTCGCCTCATTTCTAAAGTAGTTTCTTGAAAACAAACATCTTCATTGCGAACATTGTACTGTGTGAAATAAGCTAATTCGGTTCTAGGAATCACTTGCTTTCCTACAAAGAAGGTTGAGTGCAGCAAGTTCAAACTTTCTAGTTTGTGTAATCTAACAAGATGTACAAGTTAGTAGATTCGCCTCATTTCTAAAGTAGTTTCTTGAGAAAACAAACATCTTCATTGCGAACATTGTACTGTGTGAAATAAGCTAATTCGGTTCTAGGAATCACTTGCTTTCCTACAAAAGAAGGTTGAGTGCAGCAAGTTCAAACTTTCTAGTTTGTGTAATCTAACAAGATGTACAAGTTAGTAGATTCGCCTCATTTCTAAAGTAGTTTCTTGAGAAAACAAACATCTTCATTGCGAACATTGTACTGTGTGAAATAAGCTAATTCGGTTCTAGGAATCACTTGCTTTCCTACAAAAGAAGGTTGAGTGCAGCAAGTTCAAACTTTCCTAGTTTGTGTAATCTAACAAGATGTACAAGTTAGTAGATTCGCCTCATTTCTAAAGTAGTTTCTTGAGAAAACAAACATCTTCATTGCGAACATTGTACTGTGTGAAATAAGCTAATTCGGTTCTAGGAATCACTTGCTTTCCTACAAAGAAGGTTGAGTGCAGCAAGTTCAAACTTTCCTAGTTTGTGTAATCTAACAAGATGTACAAGTTAGTAGATTCGCCTCATTTCTAAAGTAGTTTCTTGAGAAAACAAACATCTTCATTGCGAACATTGTACTGTGTGAAATAAGCTAATTCGGTTCTAGGAATCACTTGCTTTCCTACAAAGAAGGTTGAGTGCAGCAAGTTCAAACTTTCCTAGTTTGTGTAATCTAACAAGATGTACAAGTTAGTAGATTCGCCTCATTTCTAAAGTAGTTTCTTGAGAAAACAAACATCTTCATTGCCGAACATTGTACTGTGTGAAATAAGCTAATTCGGTTCTAGGAATCACTTGCTTTCCTACAAAGAAGGTTGAGTGCAGCAAGTTCAAACTTTCCTAGTTTGTGTAATCTAACAAGATGTACAAGTTAGTAGATTCGCCTCATTTCTAAAGTAGTTTCTTGAGAAAACAAACATCTTCATTGCCGAACATTGTACTGTGTGAAATAAGCTAATTCGGTTCTAGGAATCACTTGCTTTCCTACAAAGAAGGTTGAGTGCAGCAAGTTCAAACTTTCCTAGTTTGTGTAATCTAACAAGATGTACAAGTTAGTAGATTCGCCTCATTTCTAAAGTAGTTTCTTGAGAAAACAAACATCTTCATTGCGAACATTGTACTGTGTGAAATAAGCTAATTCGGTTCTAGGAATCACTTGCTTTCCTACAAAGAAGGTTGAGTGCAGCAAGTTCAAACTTTCCTAGTTTGTGTAATCTAACAAGATGTACAAGTTAGTAGATTCGCCTCATTTCTAAAGTAGTTTCTTGAGAAAACAAACATCTTCATTGCGAACATTGTACTGTGTGAAATAAGCTAATTCGGTTCTAGGAATCACTTGCTTTCCTACAAAGAAGGTTGAGTGCAGCAAGTTCAAACTTTCCTAGTTTGTGTAATCTAACAAGATGTACAAGTTAGTAGATTCGCCTCATTTCTAAAGTAGTTTCTTGAGAAAACAAACATCTTCATTGCCGAACATTGTACTGTGTGAAATAAGCTAATTCGGTTCTAGGAATCACTTGCTTTCCTACAAAGAAGGTTGAGTGCAGCAAGTTCAAACTTTCCTAGTTTGTGTAATCTAACAAGATGTACAAGTTAGTAGATTCGCCTCATTTCTAAAGTAGTTTCTTGAGAAAACAAACATCTTCATTGCGAACATTGTACTGTGTGAAATAAGCTAATTCGGTTCTAGGAATCACTTGCTTTCCTACAAAGAAGGTTGAGTGCAGCAAGTTCAAACTTTCTAGTTTGTGTAATCTAACAAGATGTACAAGTTAGTAGATTCGCCTCATTTCTAAAGTAGTTTCTTGAGAAAACAAACATCTTCATTGCCGAACATTGTACTGTGTGAAATAAGCTAATTCGGTTCTAGGAATCACTTGCTTTCCTACAAAGAAGGTTAGTGCAGCAAGTTCAAACTTTCCTAGTTTGTGTAATCTAACAAGATGTACAAGTTAGTAGATTCGCCTCATTTCTAAAGTAGTTTCTTGAGAAAACAAACATCTTCATTGCCGAACATTGTACTGTGTGAAATAAGCTAATTCGGTTCTAGGAATCACTTGCTTTCCTACAAAGAAGGTTGAGTGCAGCAAGTTCAAACTTTCCTAGTTTGTGTAATCTAACAAGATGTACAAGTTAGTAGATTCGCCTCATTTCTAAAGTAGTTTCTTGAGAAAACAAACATCTTCATTGCCGAACATTGTACTGTGTGAAATAAGCTAATTCGGTTCTAGGAATCACTTGCTTTCCTACAAAGAAGGTTGAGTGCAGCAAGTTCAAACTTTCCTAGTTTGTGTAATCTAACAAGATGTACAAGTTAGTAGATTCGCCTCATTTCTAAAGTAGTTTCTTGAGAAAACAAACATCTTCATTGCGAACATTGTACTGTGTGAAATAAGCTAATTCGGTTCTAGGAATCACTTGCTTTCCTACAAAGAAGGTTGAGTGCAGCAAGTTCAAACTTTCTAGTTTGTGTAATCTAACAAGATGTACAAGTTAGTAGATTCGCCTCATTTCTAAAGTAGTTTCTTGAGAAAACAAACATCTTCATTGCCCGAACATTGTACTGTGTGAAATAAGCTAATTCGGTTCTAGGAATCACTTGCTTTCCTACAAAGAAGGTTGAGTGCAGCAAGTTCAAACTTTCTAGTTTGTGTAATCTAACAAGATGTACAAGTTAGTAGATTCGCCTCATTTCTAAAGTAGTTTCTTGAGAAAACAAACATCTTCATTGCCGAACATTGTACTGTGTGAAATAAGCTAATTCGGTTCTAGGAATCACTTGCTTTCCTACAAAGAAGGTTGAGTGCAGCAAGTTCAAACTTTCCTAGTTTGTGTAATCTAACAAGATGTACAAGTTAGTAGATTCGCCTCATTTCTAAAGTAGTTTCTTGAGAAAACAAACATCTTCATTGCCGAACATTGTACTGTGTGAAATAAGCTAATTCGGTTCTAGGAATCACTTGCTTTCCTACAAAGAAGGTTGAGTGCAGCAAGTTCAAACTTTCCTAGTTTGTGTAATCTAACAAGATGTACAAGTTAGTAGATTCGCCTCATTTCTAAAGTAGTTTCTTGAGAAAACAAACATCTTCATTGCCGAACATTGTACTGTGTGAAATAAGCTAATTCGGTTCTAGGAATCACTTGCTTTCCTACAAAGAAGGTTGAGTGCAGCAAGTTCAAACTTTCCTAGTTTGTGTAATCTAACAAGATGTACAAGTTAGTAGATTCGCCTCATTTCTAAAGTAGTTTCTTGAGAAAACAAACATCTTCATTGCGAACATTGTACTGTGTGAAATAAGCTAATTCGGTTCTAGGAATCACTTGCTTTCCTACAAAGAAGGTTGAGTGCAGCAAGTTCAAACTTTCCTAGTTTGTGTAATCTAACAAGATGTACAAGTTAGTAGATTCGCCTCATTTCTAAAGTAGTTTCTTGAGAAAACAAACATCTTCATTGCCGAACATTGTACTGTGTGAAATAAGCTAATTCGGTTCTAGGAATCACTTGCTTTCCTACAAAAGAAGGTTGAGTGCAGCAAGTTCAAACTTTCCTAGTTTGTGTAATCTAACAAGATGTACAAGTTAGTAGATTCGCCTCATTTCTAAAGTAGTTTCTTGAGAAAACAAACATCTTCATTGCCGAACATTGTACTGTGTGAAATAAGCTCATTCGGTTCTAGGAATCACTTGCTTTCCTACAAAGAAGGTTGAGTGCAGCAAGTTCAAACTTTCCTAGTTTGTGTAATCTAACAAGATGTACAAGTTAGTAGATTCGCCTCATTTCTAAAGTAGTTTCTTGAAAACAAACATCTTCATTGCCGAACACTGTACTGTGTGAAATAAGCTATTCGGTTCTAGGAATCACTTGCTTTCCTACAAAGAAGGTTGAGTGCAGCAAGTTCAAACTTTCCTAGTTTGTGTAATCTAACAAGATGTACAAGTTAGTAGATTCGCCTCATTTCTAAAGTAGTTTCTTGAGAAAACAAACATCTTCATTGCCAAACATTGTACTGTGTGAAATAAGCTCATTCGGTTCTAGGAATCACTTGCTTTCCTACAAAGAAGGTTGAGTGCAGCAAGTTCAAACTTTCCTAGTTTGTGTAATCTAACAAGATGTACAAGTTAGTAGATTCGCCTCATTTCTAAAGTAGTTTCTTGAGAAAACAAACATCTTCATTGCCGAACATTTTACTGTGTGAAATAAGCTAATTCGGTTCTAGGAATCACTTGCTTTCCTACAAAGAAGGTTGAGTGCAGCAAGTTCAAACTTTCCTAGTTTGTGTAATCTAACAAGATGTACAAGTTAGTAGATTCGCCTCATTTCTAAAGTAGTTTCTTGAGAAAACAAACATCTTCATTGCCAAACATTGTACTGTGTGAAATAAGCTAATTCGGTTCTAGGAATCACTTGCTTTCCTACAAAGAAGGTTGAGTGCAGCAAGTTCAAACTTTCCTAGTTTGTGTAATCTAACAAGATGTACAAGTTAGTAGATTGGCCTCATTTCTAAAGTAGTTTCTTGAGAAAACAAACATCTTCATTGCCGAACATTGTACTGTGTGAAATAAGCTAATTCGGTTCTAGGAATCACTTGCTTTCCTACAAAGAAGGTTGAGTGCAGCAAGTTCAAACTTTCCTAGTTTGTGTAATCTAACAAGATGTACAAGTTAGTAGATTCGCCTCATTTCTAAAGTAGTTTCTTTTGGAAAACAAACATCTTCATTGCCGAACATTATACTGTGTGAAATAAGCTAATTCGGTTCTAGGAATCACTTGCTTTCCTACAAAGAAGGTTGAGTGCAGCAAGTTCAAACTTTCCTAGTTTGTGTAATCTAACAAGATGTACAAGTTAGTAGATTCGCCTCATTTCTAAAGTAGTTTCTTGAGAAAACAAACATCTTCATTGCCGAACATTGTACTGTGTGAAAAAAGCTCATTCGGTTCTAGGAATCACTTGATTTCCTACAAAGAAGGTTGAGTGCAGCAAGTTCAAACTTTCCTAGTTTGTGTAATCTAACAAGATGTACAAGTTAGTAGATTCGCCTCATTTCTAAAGTAGTTTCTTGAGAAAACAAACATCTTCATTTCCAAACATTGTACTGTGTGAAATAAGCTCATTCGGTTCTAGGAATCACTTGCTTTCCTACAAAGAAGGTTGAGTGCAGCAAGTTCAAACTTTCCTAGTTTGTGTAATCTAACAAGATGTACAAGTTAGTAGATTCGCCTCATTTCTAAAGTAGTTTCTTGAGAAAACAAACATCTTCATTGCCGAACATTGTACTGTGTGAAATAAGCTCATTCGGTTCTAGGAATCACTTGCTTTCCTACAAGAAGGTTGAGTGCAGCAAGTTCAAACTTTCCTAGTTTGTGTAATCTAACAAGATGTACAAGTTAGTAGATTCGCCTCATTTCTAAAGAAGTTTCTTGAGAAAACAAACATCTTCATTACCGAGCATTGTACTGTGTGAAATAAGCTCATTCGGTTCTAGGAAACACTTGCTTTCCTATAAAGAAGGTTGAGTGCAGCAAGTTCAAACGTTCCTAGTTTGTGTAATCTAACAAGATGTACAAGTTAGTAGATTCGCCTCATTTCTAAAGTTGTTTCTTCAGAAAACAAACATCTTCATTGCCGAACATTGTACTTTGTGAAATAAGTTAATTCGGTTCTAGGAATCAGTTGCTTTCTACAAAGAAGGTTTGAGTGCAGCAAGTTCAAACTTTCCTAGTTTGTATAATCTAACAAGATGTACAAGTTAGTGGATTCGCCTCATTTCTAAAGTAGTTTCTTGAGAAAACAAACATCTTCATTGCCCGAACATTGTACTGTGTGAAATAAGCTAATTCGGTTCTAGGAATCAGTTTAATTTCCTACAAAGATGGTTGAGTGCAGCAAGTTCAAACTTTCCTAGTTAATGTAATCTAACAAGATGTACAAGTTAGTAGATTCGCCTCATTTCTAAAGTAGTTTCTTGAGAAAACAAACATCTTCATTGCCAAACATTGTACTGTGTGAAATAAGCTCATTCGGTTCTAGGAATCAGTTGCTTTCCTACAAAAGAAGGTTGAGTGCAGAAAGTTCAAACTTTCCTTGTCAATGTAATCTAACAAGATGCACAAGTTAATAAATTGGCCTCATTTCTAAAGTAGTTTCTTGAGAAAACAAACATCTTCATGCGAACATTGTACTATGTGAAATAAAGCTAGTTCGGTTCTAGGAATCACTTGCTTTCCTACAAAGAAGGTTCAGTGCAGCAAGTTCAAACTTTCCTAGTTTGTGTAATCTAACAAGATGTACAAGTTAGTAGATTCTCCTCATTTCTAAAGTAGTTTCTTGAGAAAACAAACATCTTCATTACTGAGCATTGTACTGTGTGAAATAAGCTAATTCGGTTCTAGGAATCAGTTTCTTTTCTACAAAGAAGGTTGAGTGCAGCAAGTTCAAACTTTCTAGTTTTTAATGTACTCATTCTCAAAAGTAGTTTCTTGAGAAAACAAACATCTTCATTGCCCAACATTGTACTGTGTGAATAAGCTAATTCCGTTCTGGGAATCAGTTTGCTTTCTACAAAGATGGTTGAGTGCAGCAAGTTCAAACTTTCCTTGTTAATGTAATCTAGAAAGATGTCCAAGTTAGTAGATTTGCCTCATTTAAAGTAGTTTCTTGAGAAAACAAACATCTTCATTGCCGAACATTGTACTGTGTGAAAAAAGCTAATTTGGTTATAGAATTCACTTGCTTTCCTACAAAGAAGGTTGAGTGCAGCAAGTTCAAACTTTCCTTGATAATGTAATCTAACAAGATGTACAAGTTAGTAGATTAGGCCTCATTTCTAAAGTAGTTTCTTGAGAAAACAAACATCTTCATTACCGAACACTGTACTGTGTGAAATAAGTTAATTAGGTTCTAGGAATCAGTTTAATTTCCTACAAAGAAGGTTGAGTGCAGCAAGTTCAAATTTTCCTAGTTTGTGTAATCTAACAAGATGTATAAGTTAGTGGATTCACATCATTTCTAAAGTAGTTTCTTTAGAAAAAGGAACATCTTCAGTACCAAACATTGTACTGTGTGAAATAAGTTAATTCGGTTCTAGGAATCAGTTTGCTTTCTACAAAAGATGGTTGAGTGCAGCAAGTTCAAACTTTCCTTGTTAATGTAATCTAAAAAGATGTACAAGTTAGTAGATTTGCCTCATTGGTAAAGTAGTTTGTTGAGAAAACAAACATCTTCATTGCGAACATTGTACTGTGTGAAAAAAGCTAATTCGGTTCTAGATTTCAGTTGCTTTCCTACAAAGCCGGTTGAGTGCAGCAAGTTCAAACTTTTCTGGGTAATGTTATCTAAAAGATGCACAAGTTAGTAGATTGGCCTCATTTCTAAAGTAGTTTCTTGAGAAAAGAAACATCTTCATACCCGAACACTGTACTGTGTGAAATAAGTTAATTCGGTTCTAGGAATCAGTTTAATTTCTACAAAGAAGGTTGAGTGCAGCAAGGTCAAATTTTCCTAATTTGTGTAATCTAACAAGATGTACAAGTTAGTGGATTCGCCTCATTTCTAAAGTGGTTTCTTTAGAAAACAAACATCTTCAGTACTGAACATTGTACTGTGTGAAATAAGTTCATTCGGTTTTAGGAATCAGTTTCCTTTCTCACAAAGATGGTTGAGTGCAGCAAGTTCAAACTTTCCTTGTTTAATGTAATCTAAAAAGATGTACAAGTTAGTAGATTCACCTCATTTGTAAGGTAGTTTTGTTGAGAAAATTCACATCTTTATTGCCGATCATTGTACTGTGTGAAATAAGCTCATTCGGTTCTAGGAGTCACTTGCTTTCCTACAAAGAAGGTTGAGTGAAGCAAGTTCAAACTTTCCTTGTTAATGTAATCTAAAAAGATGCACATCTTAGTACATTGGCCTCATTTCTAAAGTAGTTTCTTGAGAAAACAAACATCTTCATTGCCGAACACTGTACTGTGTGAAATAAGTTAATTCGGTTCTAGGAATCAGTTTAATTTCTACTAAGACGATTGAGTGCAGCAAGTTTAAACTTTCCTAGTTTAATGTAATCTAAAAAGATGTACAAGTTAGTAGATTCGGCTCATTTGTAAAGTAGTTTCTTGAGAAAACAAACATCTTCATTGCCGATCATTGTACTGTGTGAAATAAGCTCATTCGGTACTAGGAATCAGTTGCTTTCCTACAAAGAAGGTTGAGTGCAGCAGGTTCAAACTTTCCTTGTTAATGTAATCTGAAAGATGCACAACTTAGTAGATTGGCCTCATTTCTAAAGTAGTTTCTTTAGAAAAGAAACATCTTCAGTACCAAACAGTGTACTGTGTGAAATAAGTTAATTCGGTTCTAGGAATCAGTTTAATTTCTACGAAGAAAGTTTGCCCCGGCCAGCGGGGCTTCAACGCTGAGCAAGGACCCTAGAGAACCTGAAATGAAAGGGACAAGAGACACAAGGAACCGACAGCAAGACAAAAATCTGATCAAGCTGTGTATTTTTATTAATCTCAGGGTGCCATTTATACAGGAGAACAGGGAAGTTTGTCAGCAGCTCAGTTATTACTATAATTATGTTTCAACAGGACCAGGTCTCAGCTCCAAAGCCATAAGATGTTCCACAGGATAAGACCCCAGCCCCAAAGCCATAAGATGTTTTGACAGGACAAGGTCCCAGCCTCAAAGCCATAAGATAACAACTTCCTCATTCTCTATGGGTTACATTGTTCTTTCTCTGTGCATGGGTGACATTCCAGAACAGACAACTTATCACAAGACAGAATCACTACTCAAGATAGAGGCACTTTTGGTTACCTATTGCCCAATGGTTCCCAACATCTCCTCCCTTTCTATTAGTTTTAGAAGGTGTTTTTGTGGCGGCCAATTTTTGTAAACTTTATTAGGACTCCCAGGGTTCCGTGATGTCACGGTGGGCCTGTAACCAACTGGGCGAGCATTGACCTGACTCCTCCCATGGGATTCTTATCCCACCTCTTTTGGCTCTTGGTACCTTTTGGGGAGGGGAGGCAGAGCCAACACAGAAAGAACTGGGGTACCAACCTCTATGCAAGTCAGGTTTGACTCTCAGGGAATTCAGAAGCGGTCAAAAAGGGGGACCTTCCCTTGCAATATTTTCTACACCCACGTTGGTGCCCATATTGTACTCACACATTTATGAGCCAATATGCATAGGTCTGTCTCCCTATGCGGTTCCTGTTGGAGGAGTCGCTCAGATTATTTTAAGTTTAGACAAGTGCCAATAAGGGAGGAGATGTGGGGTACACCTGCAAACTAGGGCAAAGGTTCGGCACCTAGGCCAGGGGGTGGTCGCAGTGGGCGGTCATAAGGCAGGTCTTGGTCTTCAAGGGCCAGGCGATGGTAGTGCACTTGAATTGGTCGTGCTGTGGCTGAATCAATCTGTTCCTTAATAAAGGATGTTAGGTTTTTAAACAACCATGGGCCAAAACTTAGTAAGAGGAGTAAGCCAACCAAAGGACCTAGGATAGAGGGGAGGATTGAGGACAGCCACGGGTGGGGAAAAGAACCAACCAGATGTTTCTGTCATGCCTCTATTATTTTTCTTTTCTCCAAGGATTCTCTGACCTTAGCCATACTATCCCTTGTGACACCTGTATGGTCAGTGTAAAAACAGCATTCTTCCCGTAAGTCAGCACATAGTCCCCCTCCTTCAAAAGAAGGAGGTCGAGGCCCAGCGATTTTGAAGTACCACCTCAGATAAAGAGACTAAGGACTTTTCTAAAGCAGTAATTCCCCTTTCTAGGTTTTGAATGTCCTTATCTAGTTGGGAACGCAGGATTTCATATTGGGCATTTCCTTCTCGAGAGCAGCAATACCCGTGCCGGCGCCTGCGGCTCCAACACCTAGAAGCAAGGCCAGCAAAATGGCAGTGCCAGTAATGGGTTCACGTTTGGTCCTATGTGGATAGGGGAGAGAAGAAGCAAGGGAAGCGTCAAAGTCTGGAGCAGGACGATAGGAAATACGAGGGAAGAGTCGGACAGGGACACAGAACTGAGGGGAAGAGAGCAGGCGATCCACGGAAGCACAAGCTGTTAGGGCTGTCGTGGCAGGCCCACCAATAGCCCTGGGGAGGAGATAATAGGAACCAGTAAGAGAGGGATTAACAGAGACAGAGTTTTCACAAAGGGTAGGAGGCATGGAAGAATTGGAGAGGTTTGGGGGTATGAAGACAGGTTCCAAGCCAAGGACATAGGGGATGGGGAGGGAAATGTTGGGGCATTGAGACCAGGGGCAATGAGTATAATCAGTAGTTGTATTGAAAGGAAGTGGGAGGGATTGAGCCACGCCATCATAGAGAGGGAGTGAGGTGTGGATGCAAAGCCAGCAAGACTGAGTAAGATTGGGAGAAGAGGAATTGAGTACATTAAAGTGCCCTTGACCAAGTTAAGGACCAGGTCAGTAGTTGTCAGGGGTGGAGAAGGAGGAGGTGGGAGTGTAACCAGAGCGGTACGGGGAGGAGAAGGATATGACAGATGGAGGGACGGGGGTAACGGGGATCGGCACGCGAGGAGTGGAGAGTGGTAACAGGAGAGTCTTCTGTAGCTTAATGGTAAAAAGGACCCCAACATGAGAGCCACCATAGGCATGGACAGCCCATTGAACGCCCGGGACCAGACGCCATATGGCTGTTGTTTGCCAGGGGCTGTAAAGGTAATAATTAGAGGGTGGCACCACCCAAAGGATGGAGAGGATACTTTGCAAGCCTGTTTTGGATTATCTTCATAGCGGGCAGCTCCTGGGGATGGGTACAGTTAGCTTTTAAGGTGATATAGTCCCAAGAAGATGAGGGGTTGCAATAAACGTCTCCAGTAGTTTCACATCCCCAGCTTGCACTAAAATAAGAGTCCACTCCTCCACATTTCCACGTAAGTGAACGGGGACGGTGATGGCCAGGGGCAACATAGAGGGAGAAAGACTGTAAGAAGGACCTCAGGTAAGAATTATAACATCCCCCTTCACCATAAGAGTCGTGAAGATCAATTTCAGGAGCAGTATGTTGTGTAAAGATGGTGCCAAGTCCCCAAGCGTTCGGGCTGCAGAGGGCCATTTTGCAGAGTTCTGGAGTTAGGGTCGGCCAAGGAATGGTCTGAGAAACTGTAGAGTGGGTCCAAATCACATCACCAACTTCACTGAGCACGGTCCAGGTGAAATTCATGGGTCGATGGTCCACGGTGATCAATCCAGCTGTTAGGAGCAAGAGGCCAACGAAGGCTGGGGCAGACATAGTCCTGAAAAAGAAAGGACAAAACCTCAGGGGGGCGGGGAGCCCTCCCTGGGAGAGGGTGAATTTTCAAGGGGTAAGGGTGGTGTCCATTGACGAACTAGACTTTCTGGGAGCCAACGAGGCCCATCATTTTGTTGATCATAAACGCAAGCAGAGCCGCGTCCCCAAATGAGGACGGGATCGGGGCCATGCCACTGAGAAGTGAGGGGATCACGCCACCTAGCGAGGGCGTGAGTGGAGACCGTGGTGGGATGCCAAAGGCAGTCAGCAGCTGATTTGCCAGAACTGTCAAGGCTTAAGAAATTAAGAACAAACAAAGCATGGGCCAAAATGTTTCGTGGGGTATTTTTTATACCATAAAAGGGCTGAGTTTTTAATTTATTAAGTGTAGCCTTAAGGGTTTGATTAGCCCTTTCCACAATGCCTTGCCCCTGGGGGTTATAGGGAATTCCAGTGACATGTTTTATCTGAAGCATAGAGCAAAAATTTTTGAAGGTATGGCTAGTGTATCCAGGACCGTTGTCTGTTTTAATGATTTTTGGAGTTCCCAATGTAGGGACACATTGAAGAACGTGAGAGATGACATTTTTTGAAGCTTCACCAGCGTGGAGAGAGGCAAAAATGAAACCACTAAAGGTATCAATTGTAACATGAACATATTTAAGCTTCCCAAAGTCTGAGAAGTGAGTTACATCCATTTGCCATATTTCATTGGGAAGAAGACCTCGTGGGCTGACTCCCAGATGGGGAACTGGCAAGGAGACAGAGCAAGAGGGACAGGATTTAACTATTTCCCTAGCTTGAGCACGAGTGATCTTAAAGGCAAGGCGGAGGGTTTGAGAATTTAAATGATGCATATTGTGAGCCTGTTGTGCTGAGGAGAGAGGGTCAGTTAGGGCTACGAGAGCAAGGCGGGTAGCAGCATCCACGTCGGCATTGCCCTGCGTTAGAGGGCCTGGCAGGGAAGTATGAGCACGTAAGTGGCCTATATAGAAGGGATGAGACCGAGCACAAATGAGGTCCCGGAGGGAGCAGAATAGAGCAGAGGCATTAGTGGAAGGTTTGATATAGGGCGTTGTTTCCAGTAGGGGACCGACTTAGCAACATAAGCACTGTCAGTAAAGAGGTTGAAGGGCTGAGAAGGGAATTGTTTAAAAACTTCGAGGACAGCGCAAAGCTCCACCAATTGGGCAGAGGAATATTGGGTATGGAAAGAAGTTGGTTGTCCGTTTATCACGTAAGCAGCTGTACCATTAGCAGATCCATCAGTGAATATAGAAGGAGCATCCTTAATAGGGTCATAAGAAGTATTAAGGAGGAAAACAAAAGAGTGAATGTTGGCAAACTGAATAAGGGGGTCAGAAGGATAGTGATTGTCAATAATGCCCATAAAGGCAGAGAGTGCTACAGGCCAATCATCATTAGTCTGAAGCAGCCAGTTGAGTTGGTCAGGACCGTAGGGGAGGAGGATTGTATTTGGATCTTTGCCAAAATGTTGACGGGAGAGCTTGCGAGCCTTTATGATGAGCTGAGCGACCAGAAAGGGATAAGTGGCTATGACTTTAGTAGGAGAGGAAGAGAGGTGAACCCAAAGCACGGAGAGCCACGATTGTGGTGAGGGTGCCTTTGCCAAAATACACCAGTAGGTGTATGGGCAGTAGAGCAAACAATGAAAACCAGGGAAGGGTATAATCTATCTGTTGGGCAGTCTGGAGGTTAATGGCCTTGTTTATCTCTTTCAAGGCAGCAAGGGCCTGAGGGGTAAGTTGTCTAGGAGAGGTAGGGCTGGAGTCTCCATTTAAGATGTCATTGAGGGGTAGAAGAACAGCAGTAGGAACCTTTAAATAGGGTCTAAGCCATTGAATGTCCCCAAGCAATTTCTGAAAGTCATTGAGAGTGGAGAGATGAGAGGTGAGGAGTTGAATTCGGGAGTTAGTACCTGATGATTTTTGAGCTCATAGCCCAAATATAGATAAGGGTCGGCAGTTTGAACCTTATCAGGGGCAACTTGAAGCCCATATGATTGCAAATTAGATAGTAGGCGCTGGAGGCAGGAGGAAAGCAGGTTTTGGTCACAGGCAGCTAAAAGAATGTCATCCATGTAATGAAGAATGTAGACAGACGGAAAGGTCTCCCTGAGGGGGTCAATGGCCATGGCCACAAACTTCTGGCAGAGGGTGGGGCTGTTAGCCATACCTTGGGGTAAAACCTTCCACTGAAAGCGAGGCATAGGGCCACGAAAATTTACTTATGGACGCTGAAGCAAAGCAGGGCCTATCCTCAGGGTGTAGGGGATGGTAAAAAGCAATCTTTTAGATCAATAACTATTTTGAAGGAACCATATGGAATGGCTACCGGGAAGGGAGTCCTGGTTGGAGTGCCCCCATGGGGATCATGGCTTTATTAACAGCTCTTAGGTCCTGTAGCAAGCGCCACTTGCCAGATTTTTTCCGAATGACAAAAATAGGGGAGTTCCAGGGGCAAGAGGAAGGCTCGATGTGGCCAGCGGCAAGTTGTTCCTGCACTAACAACATTGCAGCCTCTGTTTTTTCATGTGAAAGTGGCCATTGGTCAACCCATATAGGGCTTTGGGTTTTCCAAATAATTTTATCAGCATAGGGTGCAGGGATGGCAACGGCTGCTAGGGAAAAGAAGACTCAGGGGCATACCCAAGGCCAGATCGATCGAGTTTTGGGGAGGAGAAATGGCTCTGTTATGCCTTGTAAATTTTTTCCAAGTCCTTTCCCTGGAATAAAACCTTGACTAAGCATTTGGGAAGTGACAGCACTATTGGGGCTACAGAGAACCATATTCATTTGTGAAAGAATGTCTCTTCCCACAAGTTGACAGGCAGGCCTGGAAGAACAAAGGGGGTGACTTGTCCTGAGTTACCCTCCTCGTCAGTCCAAGTAAGGACGCGAGAGTTTTGTTCAGGTTATTGGATTGTCCAATGCCCTGTAAATGGGTATGAGAGGCAGTCAGGGGCCAGGACTTAGGCCAATGTTTGAGGGAGATTATGGTGGCATCAGCACCAGTATCTACAATTCCATCAAAAGGCTTGCCATCAAGAAGCAACCTTAAAGTAGGGCGATCCAGAGTAACAGAGTGCACCCAATAAGCATCAGAAGAGCCAGGTTGATTGTTGTCACGATTTGGGGACATATAATTATTGTTAAGAAAAGTGAGGGGCAACAGAACAAGTTGGGCCACTCGATCCCCAGGCAAAATTATATGGGTTCCTCTTTGGGAGGTGACTAAAACTTGATGTTGCCGGCAAAATCATTATCTATAACTCCAGGAATTACTTGAATACCCTTGAGAGAAGCGCTAGCCCTGCCTAGGAGCAGGCCAAACATGTTGGGGGGCATAGGGCCGGAAACATTTGTTGCAATTACTTGAGGGCAAGTCTCAGGGGTTAATACTGTGCGGGAGGTGGCACAGAGGTCCAGTCCTGCGCTGCCTGCTGTGGCACGCCAGAGGATGGACACTGATTCTCCGGTGGGTTGGAGGGAGGGACAAACCTGACCGCCCCAAGATTTGTCCGTGGAGTAGGGGCCTGGAGCTGGCCCCGTTGGAAGTTTCCCGAGACAGGAAGAGTTTTTCCCTGAGAGGCCGACAGAGGATGGCCATGAATTTCAGTCCTGGAGTGACATTCAGAGGCCCAATTTTTGCCCTTCTGGCAACGAGGACAGGGTGTGGTAGGGGGAGGGCGAAGAGAAGCAGAAAGCTGTTTAGAGCAGTGCATTCACGAGAGAGGTGTCCGGGTTGTTTACAATTATAACATGTTTCACGTACCCTGAGTGAGGCCAGCAGAACGGAGAGCAGCTCCAATTGCTAAACCCATGGCGTGGGAGGAGCCCACGCCTGCACATAACTTGATATAATCAGATATGGTCTCCCGCTTGTGAGAGCGGAGAATAGACTGACAAGCAGGATTAGCATTTTCAAAGGCCAAGTGTTTGATAAAAGGGCTGTTGGTTTCCCCAACGCCAAAAAGGCGCTCAGCAGTTTCATTAAGTCTACTAATAAAGTCACTGTACGGCTCTTCTGGACTCTGCCTAATATTGGCCAGGGAGGCGGTGGCGGCCTTTTTAGGAGGAAGGCCCCGCCAGGCGGCGAGGCCTGCCTGTTGTATTTGGGCTAAAAGTCCAGGGGGTAGCGTGCTTGCCTTTCGTTGGAATCGAGGGATGTTCCCCACAATTTTGGTTTTGTCCAATTTTTAGAAACAGTCTTTTGTAAATTACGGGAGCAAGGTCAGAGCAGTTTTCATTAAATTCAGTGCGCCATAGAACAAAATCTCCACCGGACAAAGCCGCGCGAGCAAGGCGATACCAGTCATTAGGCGTAAGCCATTTGTCAGTATAACTTTCCAGAAGTGTAAGAGTAAAGGGAGCCCTGGGCCGATAATTGGAGACAGCCACTTATAGCCGCTCAAGAAACTTCAAATTAAGACTTTTATATTTAGGTGGGGAACAGGCTCCGGAGCAGATTCATCTTCAGAATCAGAGGAGGCAGCATTCCCATCAGCTGGAGCAGCCGAGGGAGCAGGCTCATCATCAGAGTCCGCATCAGATGTGCCGGGAAGGGGAATAGAAGCGGGATCAGAGCGAGTTTTGCAGCGAGTAACAGGAAAAGCAAGAAGGCCAGTATTGCGGGTGTGTGAGTCTGCTTTTATTCTGCACTTACGGCTGTCAGAGGAAGAATTAGCAAAGGCAGCAAGTTCTTTTGTGACAGAATCAAGTTCCTGGAGAAGCTGTAGCTGAAGTGTTTTATCCTGAAGTGCCCTACGGAGGTCAGAGACAGAAGCTAGCGTCGCAGATTGTAATTCTATGAGGGGTGAGTCAGCGAGAGGTTCAGCAGGCACAGAAGGAAGCAGGGTAGTGGAGCGGTCTAGGACAGGAGCGCAAAGTGGCGGACAATAGGGAGGAGGTGTTTTTAGAGGAGCTTTACCTGTGGGGCCTACATCAAGTAACGGGGAAGGGGGCCCAGCCTCAATATCCGATAGGGAGGGATAAAGGTGACAGGAAGTCTTTTCAGAGGCAGGAGATTTAGGTCTCTCTTGAACCTCATCTTCTCCCATATCAACAATGAGAGAGGCGCAAGCAGAAGGGGGCCTAGAAGAGCGTTTAAGAGCAGCCTCTCCCTTATTGACAAGGACCTGTACAGCCATAGAATTATTGTGGACCTTAAGAACATCATTTATAAGATTCCAATAAGAGTAGGCAAAAACAGGGACCTTCTCGGGCCGAAAGTATCATAATAATCGCACAAGCAATCTCCAACTCTTAACCAAGTTTTTGCATTTATAGTCCCCTCCTTTGGGAACCAAGGACAAAGATCACCAATGTAACCTAAGAATATTTTTAAGTCTTTTCTTTTAACCCTAGTTCCTCGTACCTTGAGGGCTTGTTTTAGCCCAGTCACAAAAGAGTCCTCCTTTGAAAATGCTTGTCCCATGGTAAAAAATATTACCTCACCGTCCGGGTGTTCACGCCGGATCTGTCTCATGGGCAGGCAACTCCGTGGCGATCACAAGTGGGCCAGTGTCTAAACCCCTCTTCGGGTTGCGGCGGCCTCGGTGCGGGATCCCCAATGGGCAGGTGGCAGACGGTGTTTCAGGCGATCCTGGGTTCGAGCTCTCACGTTGGGCGCCAATTGCCCCGGCCAGCGGGGCTTCAACGGGAGCAAGGACCCTAGAGAACCTGAAATGAAAGGGACAAGAGACACAAGGAACTGACAGCAAGACAAAAATCTGATCAAGCTGTGTATTTTTATTAATCTCAGGGTGCCATTTATACAGGAGAACAGGGAAGTTTGTCAGCAGCTCAGGTATTACTATAATTATGTTTCAACAGGACCAGGTCTCAGACCCAAAGCCATAAGATGTTCCACAGGATAAGACCCCAGCGCCAAAGCCATAAGATGTTTCGACAGGACAAGGTCCCAGCCACAAGGCATAAGATAAAAACTTCCTCATTCTCTATGGGTTACAGTGTTCATTCTCTGTGCATGGGTGACATTCCAGAACAGACAACTTATCACAAGACAGAATCACTACTCAAGATAAAGGCACTTTTGGTTACCTATTGCCCAATGGTTCCCGACAAAGGTTGAGTGCAACAAGTTCAAACTTTCCTAGTTTGTGTAATCTAACAAGATGTACAAGTTAGTGGATTCGCCTCATTTCTAAAGTAGTTTCTTTAGAAAAGAAACATCTTCAGTACCGAACGCTGTACTGTGTGAAATAAGTTAATTCGCTTCTAGGAATCAGTTTAATTTCTACGAAGACGGTTGAGTGCAGCAAGTTCAAACTTTCCTTGTTAATGTAATCTAAAAAGATGGCCAAGTTAGTAGATTCGCCTTTATTTGTAAAGTAGTTTGTTGAGAAAACAAACATGTTCATTGCCAAACATTGTACTGTGTGAAATAAGCTCATTCGGTTCTAGGAATCAGTTGCTTTTCAACAAAGAAGGTTGAGTGCAACAAGTTCAAACTTTCCTTGTTAATGTAATCTAAAAAGATGCACAACTTAGTAGATTGACCTCATTTCTAAAGTAGTTTGTTTAGAAAACAAACATCTTCATTACCGAACACTGTACTATGTGAAATGAGCTAGTCGGTTCTAGGAATCACTTGCTTTCCTCCAAAGAAGGTTTAGTGCTGCAAGTTCAAACTTTCCTAGTTTGTGTAATCTAACAAGATGTACAAGTTAGTGGATTCACGTCATTTCTAAAGTGCTTGCTTTAGAAAACAAACATCTTCAGTACTGAACGCTGTACTGTGTGAAATAAGTTAATTCGGTTCTAGGAATCAGTTTCCTTTCCACGAAGATAGTTGAGTGCAGCATGTTCAAACTTTCCTTGTTAATGTAATCTGAAAAGATGGCCAAGTTAGTAGATTCACCTCATTTGCAAAGCAGTTTGTTGAGAAAACTAACATCTCATTGCCGAACATTGTACTGTGTAAAATAAGCTCATTCGGTTCTAGGAATCACTTGCTTTCCTACAAAGAAGGTTGAGTGCAGAAAGTTCAAACTTTCCTTGTTGATGTAATCTAAAGAGATGCACAACTTAGTAGATTGGCCTCATTTCTAAAGTAGTTTCTTTAGAAAAGAAACATCTTCAGTACCGAACACTGTACTATGTGAAATGTAAATTCGCTTCTAGGAATCAGTTTAATTTCTACGAAGATGGTTGAGTGCAGCAAGTTCAAACGTTTCCTGTTAATGTAATCTACAAAGATGGAAAAGTTAGGAGATTCGCATCATTTGTAAAGTACTTTGTTGAGAAAACAAACATCTTCATTGCCGAACATTGTACTGTGTGAAATAAGCTCATTCGGTTCTATGAATCAGTTGCTTTCCTACAAAGAAGGTTGAGTGCAGCAAGTTCAAACATTCCTTGTTAATGTATTCTAAAACGATGCACAACTTAGTGGATTCGCCTCATTTATAAAGTAATTTCTTTAGAAAAGAAAGATCTTCAGTACCGAACAGTGTACTGTGTGAAATAAGTTAATTTGCTTCTAGGAATCAGTTTAATTTCTACGAAGATGGTTGAGGGCAGCAAGTTCAAACTTTCCTTGTTAATGTAATCTAAAAAGATGGCCAAGTTAGTAGATTCACCTCATTTTGTAAAGTAGTTTGTTGAGAAAACAAACATCTTCATTGCCAAACATTGTACTGTGAGAGATAAGCTCATTCGGTTCTAGGAATCAGTTGCTTTCCTTCAAAGAAGGTTGAGTGCAGCAAGTTCAAACTTTCCTTGTTAATGTAACCTAAAAAGATGCACAACTTAGTAGATTGGTCTCATTTCTAAAGTAGTTTCTTTAGAAAAGAGACATCTTCAGTACCGAACACTATACTGTGTGAAATAAGTTAATTCACTTCTAGGAATCAGTTTAATTTCTACGAAGATGGTTGAGTGCAGCAAGATCAAACTATCTTTGTTAATGTAATCTAAAAAGATGGCCAAGTTAGTATATTCACCTCATTTGTAAAGTAGCTTGTTGAGAAAACAAACATCTCCATTGCCGAAAAATTATACTGTGTGAAATAAGCTCATTCGGTTCTAGGAATCAGTTGCTTTCCTACAAAGAAGGTTGAATGCAGCAAGTTCAAACTTTCCTTGTTAATGTAACCTAAAAAAACGCACAACGTAGTAGATTGGCCTCATTTCTAAAGTAGTTTGTTTAGAAAACAAACATCTTCATTACCGAACACTATTATGTGAAATAAGATAGTTCGGTTCTAGGAATCACTTGCTTTCCTACGAAGAAGATTGAGTGCAGCAAGTTCAAACGTTCCTAGTTTGTGTAATCTAACAATATGTACAAGTTAGTGGATTCGCGTCATGTCTAAATTAGTTTCTTTAGAAAACAAACATCTTCAGTACCGAACACTGTACTGTTTGAAATAAGTTCATTTGATCCTAGGAATCAGTTTCCTTTCTATGAATATGGTTGAGTTTAGCAAGTTACAACTTTCTTGTTAATGTAATCTAAAAAGATGTCCAAGGTAGTAGATTCACCTCATTTCTAAAGTAGTTTCTTTAGAAAACAAACCTTCATTGCCAAACATTGTACTGTGTGAAATGAGCTTATTAGGTACTAGGAATCAGTTTACTTTTCTGAAGATGGTTGAGTTTAGCAAGTTCAAACTTTCCTTGTTAATGTAATTTAAAAAGATGTCCAAGTTAGTAGATTCGCTTCATTTGTAAAGTAGTTTGTTGAGAAAACAAACATCTTCATTGCCAAACATTGTACTGTGTGAAATAAGCTCATTTGGTTCTAGGAATCAGTTGATTTCGTACAAAGAAGGTTGAGTGCAGCAAGTTCAAACTTTCCATGTTAATGTAATCTAAAAAGATGCACAACTTAGTAAATTGGCCTCATTTCTAAAATAGTTTCTTTAGAAAACAAACATCTTCATTACCAAAAACTATACTGTGTGAAATAAGTTAATTCGGTTCTAGGAATCAGTTTAATTTCTACAAAGAAGAAGGTTGAGTGCAGCAAGTTCAAACTTTCCTAGTTTGTGTAATCTAAAAAGATGTACAAGTTAGTGGATTCGGATCATTTCTAAAGTAGTATCTTTAGAAAAGAAACATCTTCAGTCCCGAGCACTGTACTGTGTGAATTAAGTGAATTCACTTCTAGGAATCAGATTAATTTTTACGAAGATGTTAGAGTGCAGCAAGTTCAAACTTTCCTTGTTAATGTAATCTAAAAAGATGGCCAAGTTAGTAGATTCACCTCCTTTGTAAAGTAGTTTGTTGAGAAAATAAACATCTTTATTTCCAAACATTGTACTGTGTGAAATAAGCTCATTCGGTTCTAGGAATCAGTTGCTTTCCTACAAAGGACGTTGAGTGCAGCAAGCTCAAACTTTCCTTGTTAATGTAATCTAAAAAGATGCACAACTTAGTAAATTGGCCTCATTTCTAAAGTAGTTTGTTTAGAAAACAAACATCTTCATTACCGAAAACTGTACTATGTGAAATGAGCTCATTCGGTTCTAGGAATCACTTGCTTTCCTACGAAGAAGGTAGAGTGCAGCAAGTTCAAACTTTCCTAGTTTGTGTAATGTAACAAGATGTACAAGTTAGTGGATTCACGTCGTTTTCTAAAGTGGTTTCTTTAGAAAACAAACATCTTCAGTACTGAGCACTGTACTGTGTGAAATAAGTTAATTTGGTTCTAGGAATCAGTTTCCTTTCTACGAAGATGGTTGAGTGAAGCAAGTTCAAACTTTCCTTGTAAATGTAATCTAAAAAGATGGCCGAGTTAGTAGATTCGCGTCATTTGTAATGTAGTTTGTTCAGAAAACAAAGATCTTCATTGCCAAACATTGTACTGTGTGAAATAAGCTCATTTGGTTCTAGGAATCAGTTGCTTTCCTACAAAGAAGGCTGAGTGCAGCAAGTTCAAACTTTCCATGTTAATGTAATCTGAAAAGATGCACAACATAGTAAATTGGCCTCATTTCTAAAGTAGTTTGTTTAGAAAACAAACATCTTCATTACCAAAAACTGTACTATGTGAAATGAGCTAGTTCGGTTCTAGGAATCACTTGCTTTCCTACGAAGAAGGTTGAGTGCAGCAAGTTCAAACTTTCCTAGTTGGTGTAATCTAACAAGGTGTACAAGTTAGTGGATTCGCATCGTTTCTAAAGTAGTTTCTTTAGAAAACAAACACCTTCAGTACTGAGCACTGTATTGTGTGAAATAAGTTAATTCGGTTCTAGGAATCAGTTTCCTTTCTACGAAGGTGGTTGAGTGCAGCAAGTTCAAACTTTCCTTGTTAATGTAATCTAAAAAGATGGCCAAGTTAGTAGATTCACCTCATTTGTAAGGTAGTTTGTTGAGAAAATGAACATCTTTATTGCCGAACATTGTACTGTGTGAAATAAGCTCATTCCGTTCTAGGAATCACTTGCTTTCCTTCAAAGAAGTTTGAGTGCAGCAAGTTCAAACTTTCCTTGGTAATGTAATCTAAAAAGATGCACAACTTAGTAGATTGGCCTCATTTCTAAAGTAGTTTCTTTAGAAAAGAAAAATCTTCAGTACCGAACACTGTACTGTGTGAAATAAGTGAATTCGTTTCTAGGAATCAGTTTAATTTCAACGAAGATGGTTGAGTGCAGCAGGTTCAAACTTTCCTTCTTAATGTAATCTCAAAAGATGGCCAAGTTAGTAGATTCGCTTTATTTGTAAAGTAGTTTGTTGAGAACAAAACATCTTCATTGCCAAACATTGTACTGTGTGAAATAAGCTCATTCGGTTCTAGGAATCAGTTGCTTTCCTACAAAGATGGTTGAGCGCAGCAAGTTCAAACTTTCCTTGTTAATGTAATCTAAAAGATGCACAACTTAGTAGATTGGCCTCATTTCTACAGTCGTTTCTTTAGAAAAGAAACATCTACACTACCAAACACTGTACTGTGTGAAATCAGTTAATTCGCTTCTAGGAATCAGTTTAATTTCTACGAAGATGGTTGAGTGCAGCAAGTTCAAACTTTCCTTGTTAATGTAATGTAAAAAGATGCACAATTTACTAGATTTGCCTCATTTCTAAAGTAGTTTCTTTAGAAAAAGAAACATCTTCAGTACCGAACACTGTACTGTGTGAAATAAGTTAATTCGCTTCTTGGAATCAGTTTAAGTTGTACGAAGAATGTTGAGTGCATCAAGTTCAAACTTTCCTAGTTTGTGTAATCTCACAAGATGTAGAAGTTAGCAGATTCGCCTCATTTTTAAAGTAGTTTCTTTAGAAAAGAAACATCTTCAGTACCGAACTCTGTACTGTGTGAAATAAGTTAATTCGTTTCTAAGAATCAGTTTAATTTCTATGAAGATGGTTGAGTGCAGCAAGTTCAAACTTTCTTTGTTCATGTAATCTCAAAAGATGGCCAAGTTAGAAGATTCGCCTCATTTGTAAAGTAGTTTGTTGAGAAAACAAACATCTTCATTGCCAAACATTGTACTGTGTGAAAAAAGCTCATTGATTCTCGAATTCATTTGCTTTCCTACAAAGATGGTTGAATGCAACAAGTTCAAACTTTCCTTGTTAATGTAATCTAAAAAGGGCCAAATTAGCAGATTCACCTCATTTGTAAGGTAGTTTGTTGAGAAAAGGAACATCTTTATTGCCAAACATTATACTGTGTGAAATAAGCTCATTCGGTTCTAGGAACCACTTGCTTTCCTCCAAAAGGTTGAGTGCAGAAAGTTTACACTTTCCTTGTTAATGTAATCTAAAAAGATGCACAACTTAGTAGATTGACTCATTTATAAAGTAGTTTCTTTAGAAAAGAAACATCTTCAGTAGCTTAACACTGTACTGTGTGAAATAAGTTAATTCGTTTCTAGGAATCAGTTTAATTTCTACGAAGATGGTTGAGTGCAGCAAGTTCAAACTTTCCTTGTTAATGTAATCTCCAACGATGGCCAAGTTAGTAAAATCGCTTCATTTCTAAAGTAGTTTCTTTAGAAAAGGAACA
Organism: Orientallactaga sibirica; assembly: GCA_036365145.1. Taxonomy (NCBI): domain Eukaryota; kingdom Metazoa; phylum Chordata; class Mammalia; order Rodentia; family Dipodidae; genus Orientallactaga; species Orientallactaga sibirica. Next base: position 208,286 of record JAEOAD010002715.1, read on the forward strand.
TCTTCAGTACCTAACACTGTACTGTGTGAAATAAGTGAATTCGCTTCTAGGAATCAGTTCAATTTCTACAAAGAAGGTTGAGTGCAGCAAGTTCAATCTTTCCTAGTTTGTGTAATCTAACAATATGTACAAGTTAGTGGATTCGCCTCATTTCTAAAGTAGTTTCTTTAGAAAAGAAACATCTTCAGTACCTAACACTGTCCTGTGTGAATTAAGTGAATTCGCTTACAGGAATCAGTTTAATTTTTACGAAGATGTTACAGTGCAGCAAGTTCAAACTTTCCTTGTTAATGTAATCTAAAAAGATGGCCAAGTTAGTAGATTCACCTCATTTGTAAAGTAGTTTGTTGAGAAAATAAACATCTTCATTGCCAAACATTGTAATGTGAGAAATAAGCTCATTCGGTTCTAGGAATCAGTTGCTTATCTACAAAGGAGGTTGAGTGCAGCAAATTCAACTTTCCTTGTTGATGTAATCTAAAAAGATGGCCACGTTAGCAGATTCACATCATTTGTAACGGTAGTTTGTTGAGAAAAAGTAACATCTTTATAGCCTAACATTGTACTGTGTGAAATAAGCTCATTCGGTTCTAGGAATCACTTGTTTTCCTCCAAAGAAGGTTGAGAGCAGCAAGGTCAAACTTCCCTTGTTAATGTAATCTAAAAATATGCACAACTTAGTAGATTGGCCTCATTTCTAAAGTAGTTTCTTTAGAAAAGAAACATCTTCAGTACCGAACACTGTACTGTGTGAAATAAGTGAATTCGCTTCTAGGAATCAGTTTAATTTCAACGAAGATGGTTGAGTGCAGCAAGTTCAAACTTTCCTTGTTAAAGTAATCTCAAAAGATGGCCAAGTTAGAAGATTCGCCTCATTTGTAAAGTAGTTTGTTGAGAAAACAAACATCTTCTTTGCCCAACAATGTAGTGTGTGAAAAAGCTTATTCAGTTCTAGAATTCAGTTGCTTTCCTACAAAGACGGTTGAGTGCAACAAGTTCAAACTTTCCTTTTTAATATAATCTAAAAAGATGCACCACTTAGTAGATTGGGCTCATTTCTAAAGTAGTTTCTTTACAAAAGAAACATCTTCAGTACCGAACACTGTACCGTGTGAAATAAGTTAATTCGCTTTCTAGGAATCAGTTTAATTTCTACGAAGATGGTTGAGTGCAGCAAGTTCAAACTTTCCCAGTTTGTGTAATCTAACAAGATGTACAAGTTAGTGGATCCGCCTCATTTCTAAAGTAGTTTCTTTAGAAAAGAAACATCTTCAGTACCTAACACTGTACTGTGTGAAATAAGTGAATTCGCTTCTAGGAATCAGTTTAATTTCTACCAAGATGGTTGAGTGCAGCAAGTTCAATCTTTCCTTGTTAATGTAATCTAAAAAGATGGCAAAGTTAGGAGATTCGCCTCATTTGTAAAGTAGTTTGTTGATAAAACAAACATCTTCGTTTCCATACATTCTACTGTGTGAAATAAGCTCATTAGGTTCTAGGAATCAGCTGCTTTCTTAGAAAGAAGGTTGAGTGCAGCAAGTTCAAACTTTCTTTGTTAATGTAATCTGAAAAAGATGCACAACTTAGTAAATTGGCCTCATTTCTAAAGTACTTTGTTTAGAAAACAAACATCTTCATTAATGAAAACTATACTATGTGAAATGAGCTAGTTCGGTTCTAGGAATCACTTGCGTTCCTACGAAGAAGGTTGAGTGCAGCCAGTTCAAACTTTCCTAGTTTGTGTAATCTAACAAGATGTACAAGTTAGTGGATTCGCATCGTTTCTAAAGTGGTTTCTTTAGAAAACAAACATCTTCAGTACTGAGCACTGTACTGTGTGAAATAAGTTAATTCGGTTCTGGGAATCAGTTTACTTTCTACGAAGATGGTTGAGTGCAGCAAGTTCAAACTTTCCTTGTTAATGTAATCTAAAAAGATGGCCAAGTTAGCAGATTCACCTCATTTGTCAGGTTAGTTTGTTGAGTAAAAGTAACATCTTTATTGCCGAACATTGTACTGTGTGAAATAAGCTCATTCCGTTCTAGGAATCACTTTCTTTCCTACAAAGAAGGTTGAGTGCAGCAAGTTCAAACTTTTCTTGTTAATGTAATCTGAAAAGATGCACAACTTAGTAGATTGGCCTCATTTCTAAAGTAGTTTCTTTAGAAAAGAAACATCTTCAGTACCGAACACTGTACTGTGTGAAATAAGTGAATTCTTTTCTAGGAATCAGTTTTATTTCTACGAAGATGGTTGAGTGCAGCAAGTTCAAACTTTCCTTGTTAATGTAATTCAAAAGATGGCCAAGTTAGAAGATTCGCCACATTTGTAAAGTAGTTTGTTGAGAAAACAAACATCTTCATTGCCAAACATTGTACTGTGTGAAAAAGCTCATTCGATTCTAGAATTCAGTTGCTTTCATACAAAGATGGTTGAATGCAACAAGTTCAAACTTTCCTTGTTAATGTAATCTAAAAAGATGGCCAAATTAGCAGATTCACCTCATTTGTAAGGTAGTTTGTTGAGAAAAGTAACATCTTTATTGCCTAACATTGTACTGTGTGAAATAAGCTCATTCGGTTCCAAGAATCACTTCCTTTCCTACAAAGAAGGTTGAGTGCAGCAAGTTCAAACTTTCCTTATTAATGTAATCCAAAAGATGCACAACTTAGTAGATTGGCCTCATTTCTAAAGTAGTTTCTTTAGAAAAGAAACATCTTCAGTACCTAACACTGTACTGTGTGAAATAAGTGAATTCTTTTCTAGGAATCAGTTTAATTTCTACGAAGATGGTTGAGTGCAGCAAATTCAAACTTTCTTGTTAATGTAATCTCAAAAAGTTGGCCAAGTTAGAAGGTTCGCCTCATTTTTAACGTAGTTTGTTGAGAAAACAAACATCTTCATTGCCTAACATTGTACTGTGTGAAAAAGCTCATTGGATTCTAGAATTCAGTTGCATTCCTACAAAGACGGTTGAGTGCAACAAGTTCAAGCATTCCTGGTTAATGTAATCTAAAAAGATGCACAACTTAGTCAACTTAGTAGATTGGGCTCATTTCTAAAGTAGTTTCTTTAGAAAAGAAACATCTTCATTACCTAACACTGTACTGTGTGAAATAAGTTAATTCGGTTCTAGGAATCAGTTTAATTTCTACGAAGATGGTTGAGTGCAGCAAGTTCAAACTTTCCTAACGTGTGATCTAACAAGATGTACATGTTAGTGGATTCGCCTCATTTCTAAAGTAGTTTCTTTAGAAAAGAAACATCTTCAGTACAGAACACTGTATTGTGTGAAATAAGTGAATTCGCTTCTCGGAATCAGTTTAATTTCTACAAAGATGGTTTAGTGCAGCAAGTTCAAACTTTCCTAGTTTGTGTAATCTAACAAGATGTACAAGTTAGTGGATTTGCCTCATTTCTAAAGTAGTTTCTTTAGAAAAGAAACATCTTCACTACCGAACACTGTACTGTGTGAAATAAGTTAATTCGCTTCTAGGAATCAGTTTAATTTCTACGAAGATGTTAGAGTGCAGCAAGTTCAAACTTTCCTTGTTAATGTAATCTAAAAACATGGCCAAGTTAGTATATTCGCCTCATTTGTAAGGTTGTTTGTTGAGAAAAGTAACATCTTACTGCCGAAAACTGTACTGTGTGAAATGAGCTGGTTCGGTTCTAGGAATCACTTGCTTTCCTCCAAAGAAGGTTCAGTGCAGCAAGTTCAAACTTTCCTTGTTAATGTAATCTAAAAAGATGCACAACTTAGTAGATTGGCCTCATTTCTAAGGTAGTTTCTTTAGAAAAGAAACATCTTCAGTACCGAACACTGTACTGTGTGTAATAAGTTAATTCGTTTCTATGAATCAGTTTAATTTCTACGAAGATGGTTGAGTGCAGCAAGTTCAAACTTTCCTTATTAATGTAATCTCAAAAAATGGCCAAGTTAGTAGATTCACGTCATTTGTAAAGTAGTTTGTTGAGAAAACAAACATCTTCATTGCCATTGTACTGTGTGAAATGAGCTCATTCGGTTCTAGGAATCAGTTGCTTTCCTACAAAGAAGGTTGAGTGCAGCAAGTTCAAACTTTCCTTGGTAATGTAATCTAAAAGGATGCACAACTTAGTAAATTGGCCTCATTTCTAAAGTAGTTTGTTTAGAAAAAAATCTTCAGTACCAAAAACTGTACTATGTGAAATGAGCTAGTTTGGTTCTAGGAATCACTTGCTTTCCTACGAAGAAGAAGGTTGAGTGCAGCAAGTTCAAACTTTCCTAGTTTGTGTAATCGAACAAGATGTACATATTAGTGGATTCGCTTCGTTTCTAAAGTGGTTTCTTTAGAAAACAAACAACTTCAGTACTGAGCACTGTTCTGTGTGACATAAGTTAATTCGGTCCTAGGAATCAGTTTTCTTTCTACGAAGATGGTTGAGTGCAGCAAGTTCAAACTTTCCCTGTTAATGTAATCTAAAAAGATGGCCAAGTTAGCAGATTCACCTCACTTGTAAGGTATTTTGTTGAGAAAATTAACATTTTTATTGCCGAATATTGTACTGTATGAAATAAGCTCATTCGGTTCTAGGAATCACTTAGTTTCCTACAAAGAATGTTGAGTGCAGCAAGTTCAAACTTTCCTTGGTAATGTAATCTAAAAGATGCACAACTTAGTAGATTGGGCTCATTTCTAAAGTAGATTCTTTAGAAAAGAAACATCTACAGTACCGAACACTGTACTGTGTGAAATAAATTAATTCGCTTCTAGGAATCAGTTTAATTTCTACGAACATGGTTGAGTGCAGCAAGTTCAAACTTTCCATGTTAATGTAATATCAAAAGTTGGCAAAGTTAGAAGATTCGCCTCATTTGTAGAGTAATTTGTTGAGAAAACAAACATCTTCATTACCGAACATTGTACTGTGTGAAAAAAGCTCATTCGGTACTAGAATTCAGTTGCTTTCCTACAAAGACGGTTGAGTGCAACAAATTCAAACTTTCCTTGTTAATGTTATCTAAAAGATGCACAACTTAGTAGATTGGCTTCATTTCTAAACTAGTTTCTTTAGAAAAGAAACATCTACAGTACCGAAGACTGTACTGTGTGAAATAAGTTAATTCGCTTCTAGGAAACAGTTTAATTTCTACGAAGATGGTTGAGTGCAGCAAGTTCAAACTTTCCTTGTTAATGTAATGGAAAAAGATGCACAATTTATTAGATTGGCCTCTTTTCTAAAGTAGTTTCTTCAGAAAAGAAACATCTTCAGAACCGGACAATGTACTGTGTGAAATAAGTTAATTCGCATCTAGGAATCAGTTTAATTTCTACGAAGATGGTTGAGTGCAGCAAGTTCAAACTTTCCTAGTTTGTGTAATCTAACAAGATGAACAAGTTAGTGGATTCCCCTGATTTCTAAAGTAGTTTCTTTAGAAAAGAAACATCTTCAGTACCGAACACTGTACTGTGTGAAATAAGTGAATCGATTCTAGGAATCAGTTTAATTTCTACGAAGATGGTTGAGTGCAGCAAGTTCAAACTTTCCTTGTTAATGTAATCTAAAAACATTTCAAAGTTAGTAGATTGACTCATTTGTAAAATAGTTTGTTGAGAAAACAAACATCTTCATTGCCAAACATTGTACTCATTTGTAAAGTAGTTTGTTGAGAAAACAAACATCTTCATTGCCAAACATTGTACTGTGTGAAATAAGCTCATTCGGTTCTAGGAATCAGTTGCTTTCCTACAAAGAAGGTTGAGTGCAGCAAGTTCAAACTTTCCTTGTTAATGTAATCTAAAAGATGCATAAATTAGTAAATTGGCCTCATTTCTAAAGTAGTTTGTTTAGAAAACAAATATCTTCATTACCGAAAACTGTACTATGTGAAATGAGCTAGTTCGGTTCTAGGAATCACTTGCTTTCTTACGAAGAAGGTTGAGTGCAGCAAGTTCAAACTTTCCTAGTTTGTGTAATCTAACAAGATGTACAAGTTAGTCGATTCGTGTCGTTTCTAAAGTGGTTTCTTTAGAAAACAAACATCTTCAGTACTGAGCACTGTACTGTTTGAAATAAGATAATTCGGTTCTAGGAATCAGTTTCCTTTCTACGAAGATGGTTGAGTGCAGCAAGTTCAAACTTTCCTTGTTAATGTAAGCTAAGAAGATGGCCAAGTTACCAGATTCACCTCATTTGTAAGGTAGTTTGTTGAGAAAAGTTACATCTTTATTGCCGAACATTGTACGGTGTGAAATAAGCTCATTCGGTTCTAGGAATCACTTGCTTTCCTACAAAGAAAGTTGAGTGCAGCAAGTTCAAACTTTCCTCGGTAATGTAATCTAAGAAGATGCACAACTTAGCATATTGTCCTCATTTCTAAAGTAGTTTCTTTAGAAAAGAAACATCTTTAGTATTTAACACTGTACTGTGTGAAATAAGTGAATTCACTTCTAGGAATCAGTTTAATTTCTACGAAGATGGTTGAGTGCAGCAAGTTCAAACTTTCCTAGTTTGTGTAATCTAACAAGATGAACAAGTTAGTGGATTCCCCTCATTTCTAAAGTAGTTTCTTTAGAAAAGAAACATCTTCAGTACCGAACACTGTACTGTGTGAAATAAGTGAATTCGATTCTAGGAATCAGTTTAATTTCTACGAAGATGGTTGAGTGCAGCAAGTTCAAACTTTCCTTGTTAATGTAATCTAAAAACATTTCAAAGTTAGTGGATTCGACTCATTTGTAAAATAGTTTGTTGAGAAAACAAACATCTTCATTGCCAACCATTGTACTCATTTGTAAAGTAGTTTGTTGAGAAAACAAACATCTTCATTGCCAAACATTGTACTGTGTGAAATAAGCTCATTCGGTTCTAGGAATCAGTTGCTTTCCTACAAAGAAGGTTGAGTGCAGCAAGTTCAAACTTTCCTTGTTAATGTAATCTAAAAAGATGCATAAATTAGTAAATTGGCCTCATTTCTAAAGTAGTTTGTTTAGAAAACAAATATCTTCATTACCGAAAACTGTACTATGTGAAATGAGCTAGTTCGGTTCTAGGAATCACTTGCTTTCTTACGAAGAAGGTTGAGTGCAGCAAGTTCAAACTTTCCTAGTTTGTGTAATCTAACAAGATGTACAAGTTAGTCGATTCGTGTCGTTTCTAAAGTGGTTTCTTTAGAAAACAAACATCTTCAGTACTGAGCACTGTACTGTTTGAAATAAGATAATTCGGTTCTAGGAATCAGTTTCCTTTCTACGAAGATGGTTGAGTGCAGCAAGTTCAAACTTTCCTTGTTAATGTAAGCTAAGAAGATGGCCAAGTTACCAGATTCACCTCATTTGTAAGGTAGTTTGTTGAGAAAAAGTTACATCTTTATTGCCGTAACATTGTACGGTGTGAAATAAGCTCATTCGGTTCTAGGAATCACTTGCTTTCCTACAAAGAAAGTTGAGTGCAGCAAGTTCAAACTTTCCTCAGTAATGTAATCTAAGAAGATGCACAACTTAGCAGATTGTCCTCATTTCTAAAGTAGTTTCTTTAGAAAAGAAACATCTTTAGTACCGAACACTGTACTGTGTGAAATAAGTGAATTCACTTCTAGGAATCAGTTTAATTTCTACGAAGATGGTTGAGTGCAGCAACTTCAAACTTTCCTTGTTAATGTAATCTCAGAAGATGGCCAAGTTAGAAGATTCACCTCATTTGTAAAGTAGTTTGTTGAGAAAACAAAATCTTCATTGCCAAACATTGTACTGTGTGAAATAAGCTCATTCGGTTCTAGGAATCATTTGCTTTCCTACAAAGAAGGTTGAGTGCAGCAAGTTCAAACTTTCCTTGTTAATGTAATCTGAAAAGATGCACAACTTAGTAAATTGTCCTCATTTCTAACGTAGTTTGTTTAGAAAACAAACATCTTCATGACCGAAAACTGTACTATCTGAAATGAGCTAGTTCGGTTCTAGGAATCACTTGCTTTCCTACAAAGAAGGTTGAGTGCAGCAAGTTCAAACTTTCCTAGTTTGTGTAATCTAACAAGATGTACAAGTTAGTGGATTCGCGTTATTTCTAAAGTGGTTTCTATAGAAAGCAAACATCTTCAGTACTCAGCACTGTACTGTGTGAAATAAGTTAATTCGGTTCTAGGAATCAGTTTCCTTTCTACGAAGATGGTTGAGTGCAGCAAGTTCAAACTTTCCTTGTAAATTTAATCTTAAAAGATGGCCAAGTTAGCAGATTCACCTCATTTGTAAGGTAGTTTGTTGAGAAAATTAACATCTTTATTGCCGAACCTTGTACTGTGTGAAATAAGCTCATTCGGTTCTAGGAATCACTTGCTTTCCTACAAAGAAGGTTGAGTGCAGCAAGTTCAAACTTTCCTTCGTAATGTAATCTAAAAATGCACAACTTAGTAGATTGGCCTCATTTCTAACGTAGTTTCTTTAGAAAAGAGACATCTACAGTACCGAACACTGTACTGTGTTTAATAAGTGAATTCGCTTCTAGGAATCAGTTTAATTTCTACGAAGATGGTTGAGTGCAGCAAGTTCAAACTTTCCTTGTTAATGTAATCTCAAAAGATTGCCAAGTTCGAAGATTCGCCTCATTTGTAAAGTAGTTTGTGGAGAAAACAAACATCTTCATAGCCTAACATTGTACTGTTTGAAATAAGCTCATTCGTTTCTAGGAATCAGAATGCTTTCCTACAAAGAAGGTTGAGTGCAGCAAGTTCATACTTTCCTTGTTAATGTAATCTGACAATATGCACAACTGAGTAAATTGGCCTCATTTCTAAAGTAGTTAGTTTAGAAAACAAACATCTTCATTACTGAAAACTGTACTATGTGAAATGAGCTAGTTCGGATCTAGGAATCACTTGCTTTCCTACGAAGAAGGTTCAGTGTGGCAAGTTCAAACTTTCCTAGTTTGTGTAATCTAACAAGGTGTACAAGTTAGTGGATCAAGCGTCGTTTCTAAATTGGTTTCTTTTAGAAACAAACATCTTCAGTACTGAGCACTGTACTGTGTGAAATAAGTTAATTCGGTTCTAGAAATCAGTTTCCTTTCTTCGAAGATGGTAGAGTGAAGAAAGTTCAAACTTTCCTGGTTAATGTAATCTAAAAAGATGGCCAAGTTAGCAGATTCACCACATTTGTAAGGTAGTTTGTTGAGAAAAATAACATCTTTATTGCCAAACATTGTACTGTGTGAAATAAGTTCATTCGGACCTAGGAATCAATTGCTTTCCTACAAAGAAGGTTGAGTGCAGCAAGTTCAAACTTTCCTAGGTAATGTAATGTAAAAAGATGCACAATTTATTAGATTGGCCTCATTTCTAAAGTAGTTTCTTTAGAAAAGTAACATCTTCAGTACCTAACACTGTACTGTGTGAAATAAGTTAATTCGCTTCTAGGAATCAGTTTAATTTCTACGAAGAAAGTTGAGTGCAGCAAGTTCAAACTTTCCTAGTTTGTGTAATCTAACAAGATGTACAAGTTAGTGGATCCGCCCCATTTCTAAAGTAGTTTCTTTAGAAAAGAAACATCTTCAGTACTGAACACTGTACTGTGTGAAATAAGTGAATTCGCCTCTAGGAATCCGTTTAATTTCTACGAAGATGGTTGAGTGCAAGAAGTTCAAACTTTCTTTGTTAATGTAATCTAAAAAGATGGCAAAGTTAGTAGATTCGCCTCATTTGTGAAGTAGTTTTGAGAAAACAATCATCTTCATTTTACTGTGTGAAATAAGCTCATTGGTTCTAGGAATAAGTTGCTTTCCTACAAAGAAGGTTGAGTGCAGCAAGTTCAAACTTTCCTTCTAAATGTAATCTGAAAAGATGCACAACTTATTAAATTGGCCTCATTTCTAAAGTAGTTTGTTTAGAAAAGAAACATCTTCATTCCCGAAAACTGTACTATTGGAAATGAGCTAGTTCGGTTCCTAGAATCACTTGATTTCCTACGAAGAAGGTTGAGTGCAGCAAGTTCAAACTTTCCTAGTTTGTGTAATCTAACAAGATGTACAAGTTAGTGGATTCGCGTCAATTCTAAAGTGGTTTCTTTAGAAAACAAACATCTTCACTAGTGAGCACTGTACTGTTTGAAATAAGTTAATTCGTTTCTAGAATCAGTTTCCTTTCTACGAAGATGGTTGAGTGCAGCAAGTTCAAACTTTCCCTGTTAATGTAATAAAAAAGATGGCCAAGTTAGCAGATTCACCTCATTTGTAAGGTAGTTTGTTGAGAAAATTAACATCTTTATTGCGAACATTGTACTGTGTGAAATAAGCTCATTTGATTCTAAGAATCACTTGCTTTCCTACAAAGAATGTGGAGTGCAGTAAGTTCAAACTTTCCTTGTTAATGTAATGTAAAAATGCACAATTTATTAGATTGGCCTCATTTCTAAAGTAGTTTCTTTAGAAAAGAAACATATTCAGTAATCTAACACTGTACTTTGTGAAATAAGTAAATTCGCTTCTAGGAATCAGTTTAATTTCTACGAAGATGGTTGAGTGCAGCAAGTTCAAAGTTTCCTTATTAATGTAATCTAAAAAGGTGGCCAAGGTAGGAGAGTCACCTCATTTGTAATATAGTTTGTTGAGAAAAGTAACATCTTTACTTCCGAACATTGTACTGTGTGAAATAAGCTCGTTCAGTTCTAGGAATCACTTGCTTTCCTACAAAGAAGGTTGAGTGCAGCAAGTTCAAACTTTCCTAGGTAATGTAATGTAAAAAGATGCACAATTTATTAGATTGGCCTCATTTCTAAAGTAGTTTCTTTAGAAAAGTAACATCTTCAGTACCGAACACGGTACTTTGTGAAATAAGTTAATTCGCTTCTAGGAATCAGTTTAATTTCTACGAAGATGGTTGAGTGCAGCAAGTTCAAACTTTCCTTGTTAATGTAATCTAAAAAGATGGCAAAGTTAGTAGATTCGCCTCATTTGTAAAGTAGTTTGTTACGAAAACAAACATTTTCATTTCCAAACATTGTACTGTGTGAAATAAGCTCATTGGGTTGGGAGGAATCACTTGCTTTCCTACAAAGAAGGTTGAGTGCAGAAAGTTCAAATTTTCCTAGTTTGTGTAATCTAACAAGATGTACAAGTTAGTGGATCCGCCTCATTTCTAAAGTAGTTTCTTTAGAAAAGTAACATCTTTAGTACAGAACACTGTACTGTGTGAAATAAGTTAATTCGCTTCTAGGAATCAGTTTAATTTCTACGAAGATGCTTGAGTGCAGCAAGTTCAAACTTTCCTACTTTGTGTAATCTAACAAGATGTACAAGTTAGTGGATTCTTCTCATTTCTAAAGTAGTTTCTTTAGAAAAGAAATATCTTCCGTGCCTAACACTGTACTGTGTGAAATAAGTGAATTCGCTTCTAGGAATCAGTGTAATTTCTACGAAGATGGTATTGTGCAGCAAGTTCAAACTTTCCTTGTTAATGTAATCTAAAAAGATTTCAAATTTAGTAGATTCGCCTCATTTGTAAAGTAGTTTGTTGAGAAAACAAACATCTTCATTTCAAACATTGTACTGTGTGAAATAAGCTCATTCGGTTCTAGGAATCACTTGCTTTCCTCCAAAGAAGGTTGAGTGCAGCAAGTTCAAACTTTCCTTGTTGATGTAATCTAAAAGATGCACAACTTAGTAGATTGGCCTCATTTCTAAAGTAGTTTCTTTAGAAAAGAAACATCTTCATTACCGAACACTGTACTGTGTGAAATAAGTTAATTTGCTCTAGGAATCAGTTTAATTTCTACAAAGATGGTTCAGTGCAGCAAGTTCAAACTTTCCTTGTTAAAGTGATCTCAAAAGATGGCCAATTTAGAAGATTCGCCTCATTGGTAAAGTAGTTTGTTGAGAAAACAAACATCTTCATTACCGAACATTGTACTGTGTGAGAAAAGCTAATTCGGTTCTAGAATTCAGTTGCTTTCCTAAAATGACGGTTGAGTGCAAAAAGTTGAAACTTTTCTTGTTAATGTAATCTATAAAGATGCACAACATAGTAGATTGGCCTCACTTCTAAAGTAGTTTCTTTAGAAAAGAAACATCTATAGTACCGGATAATGTATGTGTGAAATAAGTTAATTTGCTTCTAGGAATCAGTTTAATTTCTACGAAGATGGTTGAGTGCAGCAAGTTCAAACTTTCCTTGTTAATGTAATCTCAAAAGATGGCTAAGTTAGAAGATTCGCCTAATTTGTAAAGTAATTTGTTGAGAAAACAAACATCTCCAATGCCGAACATTGTACTGTGTGAGAAAAGCTCATTTGGTTCTAGAATTCAGTTGCATTCATACAAAGAAGGTTGAGCGCAACAAGTTCAAACTTTCCTTGTAAATGTAATCTAAAAAGATGCACAACTTAGTAGATTGGCCTCATTTCTAACGTAGTTTCTTTAGAAAAGAAACATCTTCAGTACCGAACACTGTACTGTGTGAAATAAGTTAATTCGGTTCTAGGAATCAGTTTCCTTTCTACGAAGATGGTTGAGTGCAGCAACTTCAAACTTTCCTTGTTAATGTAATCTAAAAGATGTCCAAGTTAGAAGATTCACCTCATTTGTAAGGTAGTTAGTTGAGAAAAGTAACATATTTATTGCTGAACATTGTACTGTGTGAAATAAGCTCATTCCGTTCTAGGAATCACGTGCTTTCCTACAAAGAATGTTGAGTGCAGCAAGTTCAAACTTTCCTTGTTAATGTAATGTAAAAAGATGCACAATTTATAAGATTGGCCTCATTTCTAAAGTAGTTTCTTTAGAAAAGAAACATCTTCAGTACCGAACACTGTACTGTGTGAAATAAGTTAATTCGCTTCTAGGAATCAGTTTAATTTTCTACGAAGATGGTTGAGTGCAGCAAGTTCAAACTTTCCTAATTTGTGTAATCTAACAAGATGTACAAGTTAGTGGATTCTTCTCATTTCTAAAGTAGTTTCTTTAGAAAAGAAACATCTTGCATACCGAACACTGTACTGCGTGAAATAAGTGAAATTCGCTTCTAGGAATCAGTTTAATTTCTACGAAGATGGTATTGTGCAGCAAGTTCAAACTTTCCTTGTTAATGTAATCTAAAAGATTTCAAAGTTAGTAGATTCGCCTCATTTGTAAAGTAGTTTATTGAGAAAACAAACATCTTCATTTCCAAACATTGTACTGTGTGAAATAAGCTCATTCGGTTCTAGGAATCACTTGCTTTCCTCCAAAGAAGGTTGAGTGCAGCAAGTTCAAACTTTCCTTGTTAATGTAATCTAAAAAGATGCACAACTTAGTAGATTGGCCTTATTTCTAAAGTAGTTTCTTTAGAAAAGAAACATCTTCAGTACCGAACACTGTACTGTGTGAAATAAGTGAATTCGTTTCTAGGAATCAGTTTGATTTCTACGAAGATGGTTGAGTGCAGCAAGTTCAAACTTTCCTTGTTAATGTAATCTCAAAAGATTGCCAAGTTAGCAGATTCACTTCATTTGTAAAATAGTTTGTTGAGAAAACAAACATCTTCATTGCCAAACATTGTACTGTGTGAAATAAGCTCATTCGGTTCTAGGTATCAGTTGTTTTCCTACAAAGAAGGTTGAGTGCAGCAAGTTCAAACTTTCCTTGTTAATGTAATCTGAAAAGATGCACAACTTAGTAAATTGGCCTCATTTCTAAAGTAGTTTGTTTAGAAAACAAACATCTTCATCCTGAAAACTGTACTATGTGAAATGAGCTACTTGGTTCTAGGAATCACTTTCTTTCCTACGAAGAAGGTTGAGTGCAGCAAGTTCAAACTTTCCTAGTTTGTGTAATCTAACAAGTTGTACAACTTAGTGGATGCACGTCATTTCTAAAGTGGTTTCTTTAGAGAGCAAACATCTTCAGTACTGAGCACTGTACTGTGTGAAAGAAGTTAATTCGGTTCTAGGAAGCATTTTCCTTTCTAAGAAGATGGTTGAGTGCAGTAAGTTCAAACTTTCCTTGTTAATGTAATCTAAAAAGGTGGCCAAGTTAGCAGATTCACCTCATTTGTAAGGTAGTTTGTTGAGAAAATTAACATCTTTATTGCCGAAAATTGTACTGTGTGAAATAAGCTCATTCGGTTCTAGGAATCACTTGCTTTCCTACAAAGAAGGTTGAGTGTAGCAAGTTCAAACTTTCCTTGGGAAAGTAATCTAAACAGATGCACAACTTAGTAGATTGGCCTCATTTCTAAAGTAGTTTCTTTAGAAAAGAAACATCTTCATTACCGAACACTGTACTGTGTGAAATAAGTTAATTCGCTTCTAGGAATCAGTTTAATTTCTACGAAGAAGGTTGAGTGCAGCGAGTTCAAACTTTCCTAGTTTGTGTAATCTAACAAGATGAACAAGTTAGTGGATTCGTCTCATTTCTAAAGTATTTTCTTTAGAAAACAAATATCTTCAGTACCGAACACTGTACTCTGTGAAACAATTTAATTCGCTTCTAGGAATCAGTTTAATTTCTACGAAGACGGTTGAGTGCAGCAAGTTCAAACTTTCCTTGTTAATGTAATCTAAAAAGATGGCCAAGTTAGTAGATTCACCTCGTTTGTAATGTAGTTTGTTGAGAAAACAAACATTTTCATTGCTAAACATTGTACTGTGTGAAATAATCTCATTCGGTTCTAGGAATCAGTTACTTTCCTACAAAGAAGGTTCAGTGCAGCAAGTTCAAACTTTCCTTGTTAATGTAATCTAAAAGATGCACCATTCAGTAAATTGGCCTTATTTCTAAAGTAGTTTGTTTAGAAAACAACATCTTCATTACCGCACTATGTACTATGTGAAATGAGCTAGTTCGGTTCTAGGAATCACCTGCTTTCCTCTGAAGAAGGTTGAGTGCAGCAAGTTCAAACTTTCCTAGTTTGTGTAATCTAACAAGATGTACAAGTTAGTGGATTGGCGTCATTTCTAAAGTATTTTCTTTAGAAAACAAATATCCTCAGTACCGAACACTGTACTGCGTGAAATAAGATAATTCGGTTCTAGGAATCAGTTTCCTTTCTTCGAAGATGGTTGAGTTTAGCAAGTTCACACTTTCTTTGTTAATGTTATCTAAAAAGATGTCCAAGTTAGTAGATTCGCCTCATTTCTAAAGTAGTGTCTTTAGAAAACAAACCTTCATTGCCAAACATTGTAGTATGTGAAATGAGCTAATTCAGTTCTAAGAATCAGTTTACTTTCTACGAAGACGGTTGAGTGCAGCAAGTTCAAACTTTCCTTGTTAATGTAATCTGAAAAGATGTCCAAGTTAGTAGATTTGCCTCATTTGTAAAGTAGTTTTATGATAAAACAAACATCTTCATTCCGAATATTGTACTGTGTGAAAAAAGATAATTCGGTTCTAGAATTCAGTTGCTTTCCTACAAAGACTGTTGAGTGCAGCAAGTTCAAACACTCATTGTTAATGTAATCTAAAAACGTGCACAACTTAGTGGATGCGCCTCCTTTCTAAAGAAATTTCTTTAGAAAAGAAACATATTAAGTATCGAACACTGTACTGTGTGAAATAAGTTAATTCGCTTCTCGGAATCAGTTTAATTTCTACGAAGATGGTTGAGTGCAGCAAGTTCAAACTTTCCTTGTTAATGTAATCTAAGAAGATGGCCAATTTAGTAGATTCACCTCATTTGTAAAGTAGTTTGTTGAGAAAACAAACATCTTCATTGCTGAACATTGTACTGTGTGAAAAAAGCTAATCTGGATCTAGAATTCAGTTGCATTCTTACAAAGATGGTTGAGTGCAGAAAGTTCAAACATTCCTTCTTAATGTAATCAAAAACGATGCATAAAATAGTAGATTGGCCTCATTTCTAAAGTAGTTTCTTTAGTAAAGAAACATCTTCAGTACCAAACACTGTACTGTGTGAAATAAGTTAATTGGCTTCTTGGAATCAGTTTAATTTCTCGCGAAAGGTTGAGTGCAGCAAGTTCAAACTTTCCTAGTTTGTGTAATCTAACAAGAGGTACACGTTAGTGGATTCGGCTCATTTCTAACATAGTTTCTTTAGAAAAGAAAGATCTTCAATATCGGTCACTGTAATGTGTGAAATAAGTTAATTCGCTTTCTAGGAATCAGTTTAATTTCTACGAAGATGGTTGAGTGCAGCAAGTTCAAACTTTCCTTCTTAATGTAATCTAAAAAGGTGGCCAAGTTAGCAGATTCACCTCATTTGTAAAGTAGTTTGTTGAGAAAACAAACATCTTCATTGCCAAACATTGTACTGTGTGAAAAAAAGCTCATTCGATTCTAGAATTCATTTGCTTTCCTACAAAGAAGGTTGAATGCAACAAGTTCAAACTTTCCTTGTTAATGTAATCTAAAAAGTGGGCCAAATTATTAGATTCACCTCATTTGTAAGGTAGTTTGTTGAGAAAAGTAACATCTTTATTGCCGAACATTGTACTGTGTGAAATAAGCTCATTCGGTTCTAGGAACCACTTGCTTTCCTCCAAAAAAGGTTGAGTGCAGAAAGTTCACACTTTCCTTGTTAATGTAATCTATAAAGATGCACAACTTAGTAGATTGGCCTCATTTCTAAAGTAGTTTCTTTAGAAAAGAAACATCTTCAGTTCCAAACACTGTACTGTGTGAAATAAGTTAATTCGTTTCTAGGAATCAGTTTAATTTCTACGAAGATGGTTGAGTGCAGCAAGTTCAAACTTTCCTTGTTAATGTAATCTCAACGATGGCCAAGTTAGGAGAATCGCTTCTTTTCTAAAGTAGTTTCTTTAGAAAAGGAACATCTTCAGTACCGAACACTGTACTGTGTGAAATAAGTTAATTCGCTTCTAGGAATCAGTTTAATTTCTACGAAGATGGTTGAGTGCAGCAAGTTCAAACTTTCCTAGTTTGTGTAATCTAACAAGAGGTACACGTTAGTGGATTCGGCTCATTTCTAACATAGTTTCTTTAGAAAAGAAAGATCTTCAATATCGGTCACTGTAATGTGTGAAATAAGTTAATTCGCTTCTAGGAATCAGTTTAATTTCTACGAAGATGGTTGAGTGCAGCAAGTTCAAACTATCCTTCTTAATGTAATCTAAAAAGGTGGCCAAGTTAGCAGATTCACCTCATCTGTAAGGTAGTTTGTTGAGAAAAGTAACATCTTTATTGCGAACATTGTACTGTGTGAAATAAGCTCATTCGGTTCTAGGAATCACTTGCTTTCCTACAAAAGAAGGTTGAGTGCAGCAAGTTGAAACTTTCCTTGTTAATGTAATCTGAAAAGATGCACAACTTAGTAGATTGGCCTCATTTCTAAAGTAGTTTCTTTAGAAAACAAACATCTTCATTATCGCACACTGTACTATGTGAAATGAGCTATTTTGCTTCTAGGCATCACTTGCTTTCCTACGAAGAAGGTTGAGTGCAGCAAGTTCAAACTTGCCCTAGTTTGTGTAATCTAACAAAATGTACAAGTTAGTGGATTCGCATCATTTCTAAAGTAGTTTCTTTAGAAAAACAAACATCTTCAGTACCGAACACGGTACTGCGTGAAATAAGATGATTCGGTTCCAGGAATCAATTTCCTTTTTACGAAGATGGTTGAGTGCAGCAAGTTCAAACTTTCCTTGTTAATGTAATCTAAAAAGATGTCCAAGTTAGTAGATTGGCCTCATTTCTAATGTAGTGTCTTTAGAAAACAAACCTTCATTGCCAAACATTGTAGGATGTGAAATGAGCTAATTCGGTTCTAGGAATCAGTTTACTTTCTACGAAGATGGTTGAGTTTAACAAGTTCAAACTTTCCTTGTTAATGTAATCTAAAAAGATGTCCAGGTTAGTAGTTCTAGAATTAAGTTGCTTTCCTACAAAGATTGTAAAGTGCAGCAACTTCAAACTTTCCTTTTTAATGGAATCTAAAAAAGATCTAAAAAGATGTTAGTAGATTCGCTTCATTTGTAAAGTAGTTAGTTGACAAAACAAACATCTTCATTGCCAAACCTTGTACTGTGTGAAATAAGCTCATTCGGTTCTAGGAATCAGTTGCTTTCCTACAGAGAAGGTTGAGTGCAGCAAGTTCAAACTTTCCTTGTTAATGTAATCAAAAAAAGATGCACAATTTATTAGATTGGCCTCATATCTAAACTAGTTTCTTTAGAAAAGAAACATCTTCAGTACCTGAACACTGTACTGTGTAAAATAAGTGAATTCGGTTCTAGGAATCAGTTTAATTTTCTACAAAGATTGTAGAGTGCAGCAAGCTCAAACGTTCCTTGTTATTGTAATCTAAAAAGTTGGCCAAGTTTATAAGATTGGCCTCATTTATAAAGTAGTTTGTTGAGAAAACAAACATCTTCATTACCGAACATTGTACTGTGTGAAATAAGCTCATTGGTTCTAGGAATCAGTTTAATTTCCTACAAAGAAGGTTGAGTGTAGCAAGTTCAAACTTTCCTTGTTAATGTAATCTGAAAAGATGCACAACTTAGTAAATTGGCCTCATTTCTAAAGTAGTTTCTTTAGAAAACAAACACCTTCATTACCGAAAACTGTACTATGTGAAATGAGTGAGTTCGGTTCTAGGAATCAATTAATTTCCTACGAAGAAGGTTGAGTGCAGCAAGTGCAAACTTTGCTAGTTTGTGTAATCTAACAAGATGTACAAGTCAGTGGATTGGCGTCTTTTCTAAAGTGGTTTCTTGAGAAAACAAACATCTTCATTACCAAGCACTGTACTGTGTGAAATAAGTTAATTCGGTTCTAGAAATCAGTTTCCTTTCCTCCAAAGAAGGTTGAGTGCAGCAAGTTCAAACTTTCTTTGTTAATGTAATCTAAAAAAGATGCACAACTTAGTAGATTCACCTTATTTCTAAAGTAGTTTGTTGAGAAAAGAAGATCTTTATTTCCAAACATTGTACTGTGTGAAATAAGCTCATTCGTTTCTAGGAATCACTTTGATTTCCTACAAGATGGTTGAGTGCAGCAAGTTCAAACTTTCCTTGTTAATGTAATCTAAAAAGATGCACAACTTAGCAGATTGGCTTCATTTCTAAAATAGTTTGTTGAGAAAACAAACATCTTCATTGCCAAACATTGTACTGTGTGAAATAAGTTCATTAGGTTCTAGGTATCAGTTGTTTTCCTACAAAGAAGGTTGAGTGCAGCAAGTTCAAACTTTCCTTGTTAATGTAATCTCAAAAGATGCACAACTTAGTAAATTGGCCTCATTTCTAAAGTAGTTTGTTAGAAAACAAACATCTTCATCCTGAAAACTGTACTATGTGAAATGAGCTATTTGGTTCTAGGAATCACTTTCTTTCCTACAAAGAAGGTTGAGTGCAGCAAGTTCAAACTTTCCTAGTTTGTGTAATCTAAAAGATGTACATCTTAGTGGATGCACGTCATTTCTAAAGTGGTTTCTTTAGAAAGCAAACATCTTCAGTACTGAGCACTGTACTGTGTGAAATAAGTTAATTCGGTTCTAGGAAGCATTTTCCTTTCTAAGAAGATGGTTGAGTGCAGTAAGTTCAAACTTTCCTTGTTAATGTAATCTAAAAAGATGGCCAAGTTAGCAGATTCACCTCATTTGTAAGGTAGTTTGTTGAGAAAATTAACATCTTTATTGCGAAAATTGTACTGTATGAAATAAGCTCATTCGGTTCTAGGAATCACTTGCTTTCCTACAAAGAAGGTTGAGTGTAGCAAGTTCAAACTTTCCTTGGGAAAGTAATCTAAACAGATGCACAACTTAGTAGATTGGCCTCATTTCTAAAGTAGTTTCTTTAGAAAAGAAACATCTTCATTACCGAACACTGTACTGTGTGAAATAAGTTAATTCGGTTCTAGGAATCAGTTTAATTTCTACGAAGAAGGTTGAGTGCAGCGAGTTCAAACTTTCCTAGTTTGTGTAATCTAACAAGATGAACAAGTTAGTGGATTCGTCTCATTTCTAAAGTATTTTCTTTAGAAAACAAATATCTTCAGTGCCAAACACTGTACTCTGTGAAATAATTTAATGGGCTTTCTAGGAATCAGTTTAATTTCTACAAAGACGGTTGAGTGCAGCAAGTTCAAACTTTCCTTGTTAATGTAATCTAAAAAGATGGCCAAGTTAGTAGATTCACCTCGTTTGTAATGTAGTTTGTTGAGAAAACAAACATTTTCATTGCTAAACATTGTACTGTGTGAAATAATCTCATTCGGTTCTAGGAATCAGTTACTTTCCTACAAAGAAGGTTCAGTGCAGCAAGTTCAAACTTTCCTTGTTAATGTAATCTAAAAAGATGCACCATTCAGTAAATTGGCCTTATTTCTAAAGTAGTTTGTTTAGAAAACAACATCTTCATTACCGCACTGTACTATGTGAAATGAGCTAGTTCGGTTCTAGGAATCACCTGCTTTCCTACGAAGAAGGTTGAGTGCAGCAAGTTCAAACTTTCCTAGTTTGTGTAATCTAACAAGATGTACAAGTTAGTGGATTCAGCTCATTTCTAAAGTATTTTCTTTAGAAAACAAATATCCTCAGTACCGAACACTGTACTATGTGAAATAAGATAATTCTGTTCTAGGAATCATTTGCTTTCTTCAAGATGGTTGAGTTTAGCAAGTTCACACTTTCTTTGTTAATGTTATCTAAAAAGATGTCCAAGTTAGTAGATTCGCCTCATTTCTAAAGTAGTGTCTTTAGAAAAACAAACCTTCATTGCCAAACATTGTAGTATGTGAAATGAGCTAATTCAGTTCTAAGAATCAGTTTACTTTCTACTTAAGACGGTTGAGTGCAGCAAGTTCAAACTTTCCTTGTTAATGTAATCTGAAAAGATGTCCAAGTTAGTAGATTTGCCTCATTTGTAAAGTAGTTTTATGATAAAACAAACATCTTCATTCGAACATTGTACTGTGTGAAAAAGATAATTCGGTTCTAGAATTCAGTTGCTTTCCTACAAAAGACTGTTGAGTGCAGCAAGTTCAAACACTCATTGTTAATGTAATCTAAAAACGTGCACAACTTAGTGGATGCGCCTCCTTTCTAAAGAAATTTCTTTAGAAAAGAAACATATTCAGTATCGAACACTGTACTGTGTGAAATAAGTTAATTCGGTTCTAGGAATCAGTTTAATTTCTACGAAGATGGTTGAGTGCAGCAAGTTCAAACTTTCCTTGTTAATGTAATCTAAGAAGATGGCCAATTTAGTAGATTCACCTCATTTGTAAAGTAGTTTGTTGAGAAAACAAACATCTTCATTGCTGAACATTGTACTGTGTGAAAAAGCTATTGGATCTAGAATTCAGTTGCATTCTTACAAAGATGGTTGAGTGCAGAAAGTTCAAACATTCCTTCTTAATGTAATCAAAAACGATGCATAAAATAGTAGATTGGCTCTCATTTCTAAAGTAGTTTCTTTAGTAAAGAAACATCTTCAGTACCAAACACTGTACTGTGTGAAATAAGTTAATTGGCTTCTTGGAATCAGTTTAATTTCTACGAAGAAGGTTGAGTGCAGCAAGTTCAAACTTTCCTAGTTTGTGTAATCTAACAAGAGGTACACGTTAGTGGATTCGCCTCATTTCTAACATAGTTTCTTTAGAAAAGAAAGATCTTCAATATCGGTCACTGTAATGTGTGAAATAAGTTAATTCGGTTCTAGGAATCAGTTTAATTTCTACTTAAGATGGTTGAGTGCAGCAAGTTCAAACTTTCCTTCTTAATGTAATCTAAAAAGGTGGCCAAGTTAGCAGATTCACCTCATTTGTAAAGTAGTTTGTTGAGAAAACAAACATCTTCATTGCCAAACATTGTACTGTGTGAAAAAGCTCATTCGATTCTAGAATTCATTTGCTTTCCTACAAAGAAGGTTGAATGCAACAAGTTCAAACTTTCCTTGTTAATGTAATCTAAAAAGTGGGCCAAATTAGCAGATTCACCTCATTTGTAAGGTAGTTTGTTGAGAAAAGTAACATCTTTATTGCCGAACATTGTACTGTGTGAAATAAGCTCATCTGGTTCTAGGAACCACTTGCTTTCCTCCAAAAAGGTTGAGTGCAGAAAGTTCACACTTTCCTTGTTAATGTAATCTATAAAGATGCACAACTTAGTAGATTGGCCTCATTTCTAAAGTAGTTTCTTTAGAAAAGAAACATCTTCAGTTCCAAACACTGTACTGTGTGAAATAAGTTATTCGCTTCTAGGAATCAGTTTAATTTCTACGAAGATGGTTGAGTGCAGCAAGTTCAAACTTTCCTTGTTAATGTAATCTCCAACGATGGCCAAGTTAGGAGAATCGCTTCATTTCTAAAGTAGTTTCTTTAGAAAAGGAACATCTTCAGTAATTTAACACTGTACTGTGTGAAATAAGTTAATTCGCTTCTAGGAATCAGTTTAATTTCTACGAAGATGGTTGAGTGCAGCAAGTTCAAACTTTCCTAGTTTGTGTAATCTAACAAGAGGTACACGTTAGTGGATTCGGCTCATTTCTAACATAGTTTCTTTAGAAAAGAAAGATCTTCAATATCGGTCACTGTAATGTGTGAAATAAGTTAATTCGGTTCTAGGAATCAGTTTAATTTCTACAAAGATGGTTGAGTGCAGCAAGTTCAAACTATCCTTGTTAATGTAATCTAAAAAGGTGGCCAAGTTAGCAGATTCACCTCATCTGTAAGGTAGTTTGTTGAGAAAAGTAACATCTTTATTGCCTAACATTGTACTGTGTGAAATAAGCTCATTCGGTTCTAGGAATCACTTGCTTTCCTACAAAGAAGGTTGAGTGCAGCAAGTTGAAACTTTCCTTGTTAATGTAATCTGAAAAGATGCACAACTTAGTAGATTGGCCTCATTTCTAAAGTAGTTTCTTTAGAAAACAAACATCTTCATTATCGCACACTGTACTATGTGAAATGAGCTATTTCGGTTCTAGGCATCACTTGCTTCCTACGAAGAGGTTGAGTGCAGCAAGTTCAAACTTGCCTAGTTTGTGTAATCTAACAAAATGTACAAGTTAGTGGATTCGCATCATTTCTAAAGTAGTTTCTTTAGAAAACAAAACATCTTCAGTACCGAACACTGTACTGCGTGAAATAAGATGATTCGGTTCCAGGAATCAATTTCCTTTTACTAAGATGGTTGAGTGCAGCAAGTTCAAACTTTCCTTGTTAATGTAATCTAAAAAGATGTCCAAGTTAGTAGATTGGCCTCATTTCTAATGTAGTGTCTTTAGAAAACAAACCTTCATTGCCAAACATTGTAGGATGTGAAATGAGCTAATTCGGTTCTAGGAATCAGTTTTACTTTCTACGAAGATGGTTGAGTTTAACAAGTTCAAACTTTCCTTGTTAATGTAATCTAAAAAGATGTCCAGGTTAGTAGTTCTAGAATTAAGTTGCTTTCCTACAAAGGGTAAAGTGCAGCAACTTCAAACTTTCCTTTTAATGGAATCTAAAAAGATCGCAGTTAGTAGATTCGCTTCATTTGTAAAGTAGTTAGTTGACAAAACAAACATCTTCATTGCCAAACCTTGTACTGTGTGAAATAAGCTCATTCGGTTCTAGGAATCAGTTGCTTTCCTACAGAGAAGGTTGAGTGCAGCAAGTTCAAACTTTCCTTGTTAATGTAATCTAAAAAGATGCACAATTTATTAGATTGGCCTCATATCTAAACTAGTTTCTTTAGAAAAGAAACATCTTCAGTACCGAACACTGTACTGTGTAAAATAAGTGAATTCGGTTCTAGGAATCAGTTTAATTTCTACGAAGATTGTAGAGTGCAGCAAGCTCAAACGTTCCTTGTTATTGTAATCTAAAAAGTTGGCCAAGTGAGTAGATTTAGCCTCATTTATAACGTAGTTTGTTGAGAAAACAAACATCTTCATTGCCAAAGATTGTACTGTGTGAAATAAGCTCATTGGTTCTAGGAATCAGTTGCTTTCCTACAAAGAAGGTTGAGTGTAGCAAGTTCAAACTTTCCTTGTTAATGTAATCTGAAAAGATGCACAACTTAGTAAATTGGCCTCATTTCTAAAGTAGTTTCTTTAGAAAACAAACACCTTCATTATGAAAACTGTACTATGTGAAATGAGCTAGTTCGGTTCTAGGAATCAATTGCTTTCCTACGAAGAAGGTTGAGTGCAGCAAGTGCAAACTTTGCTAGTTTGTGTAATCTAACAAGATGTACAAGTCAGTGGATTGGCGTCTTTTCTAAAGTGGTTTCTTTAGAAAACAAACATCTTCAGTACTGAGCACTGTACTGTGTGAAATAAGTTAATTCGGTTCTAGAAATCAGTTTCCTTTTTACGAAGACGGTTGAGTGCAGCAACTTCAAACTTTCTTTGTTAATGTAATCTAAAAAGATGGCCAAGTTAGCAGATTCACCTCATTTGTAACGTAGTTTGTTGACAAAATTAAGATCTTTATTTCCAAACATTGTACTGTGTGAAATAAGCTCATTCGGTTCTAGGAATCACTTGCTTTCCTACAAAAAGGTTGAGTGCAGCAAGTTCAAACGTTCCTTGTTAATGTAATCTAAAAAGATGCACAACTTAGTATATTGGCCTAATTTCTAAAGTAGTTTCTTTAGAAAAGGAACATCTTCAGTACCGAACACTGTACTGTGTGAAATAAGTTAATTCCCTTCTAGGAATCAGTTCAATTTCTACGAAGATGGTTGAGTGCAGCAAGTTCAAACATCCCTTTTAATGTAATCTCAAAAGATGGCCAAGTTAGAAGATTCGCCTCATTTGTAAAGTAATTTGTTGGAAAACAAACATCTTCAATGCCGAACATTGTACTGTGTGAAAAAAGCTCATTCGGTTCTAGAATTCAGTTGCTTTCCTACAAAGACGGTTGAGTGCAACAAGTTCAAACTTTCCTTCTTAATGTAATCTAAAAAGATGCACATCTTAGTTGATTGGCGTCATTTCTAAAGTAGTTTCTTTAGAAAAGAAACATCTTCAGTACCAAGACCGTACTGTGTGAAATAAGTTAATTCGGTTCTAGGAATCAGTTTAATTTCTACTAAGATGGTAGAGTGAAGCAAGTTCAAACGTTCCTTGGTAATGTAATCTAAAAAGATGGCCAAGTTAGCAGATTCGCCTCCTTTGTAAGGTAGTTTGTTGAGAAAACTATCATCTTTATTGCCGAACATTGTACTGTATGAAATAAGCTCATTCGGTTCTAGGAATCACTTGCTTTCCTATATAGAAGGTTGAGTGCAGCGAGTTCAATCTTTCCTTGTTAATGTAATGTATGAAGATGCACAATTTATTACATTGGCCTCATTTCTAAAGTAGTTTCTTTAGAAAAGAAACATCTTCAGTACCGAACACTGTACTGTGTGAAATAAGTGAATTAAGCTTCTAGGAATCAGTTTAATTTCTACGAAGATGGTTGAGTGCAGCAAGTTCAAACTTTACTTGTTAATGTAATCTAAAAAGATGGCAAAGTTAGTAGATTCACTTCATTTGTAAAGTAGTTTGTTGAGAAAACAAACATCTTCATTGCCAAACATTGTACTGTGTGAAATAAGCTCATTCGGTTCTAGGAAACAGTTGCTTTCCTACAAAGTAGGTTGAGTGCAGCAAGTTCAAACTTTCCTTGTTAATTTAATCTAAAAAGATGCACAACTTAGTAAATTGGCCTCATTTCTAAAGTAGTTTGTTTAGAAAACAAACATCTTATTACCAAAAACTGTACAATGTGAAATGAGCTAGTTCGGTTCTAGGAATCACTTGCTTTCCTACGAAGAATGTTGGAGTGCAGCAAGTTCAAACTTTCCTAGTTTGTGTAATCTAACAAGATGTACAAGTTAGTGGATTCGTGTCATTTCTAAAGTGGTTTCTTTACAAAACAAACATCTTCAGTACTGAGCACTGTACAGTGTGAAATAAGTTAATTCGGTTCTAGGAATCAGTTTCCTTTCTACGTAGATGGTTAAGTGCAGCAAGATCAAATTTCCTTGTTAATGTAATCTAAAAAGATGGCCAAGTTAGCAGATTCAGCTCATTTGTAAGGTAGTTTGTTGAGAAAGTTAACATCTTTATTGCCGAACATTGTACTGTGTGAAATAAGCTCATTCTGTTCTAGGAATCATTTGCTTTCCTACATAAAAGGTTGAGTGCAGCAAGTTCAAACTTTCCTTGTTAATGTAATCTAAAAAGATGCACAAGTTTAGTAGATTGGCCTCATTTCTAAAGTAGTTTCTTTAGAAAGAAACATCTTCAGTACCGAACAATGTACTGTATGAAATAAGTTAATTCGGTTCTAGGAATCATTTTAATTTCTACGAAGATGGTTGAGTGCAGCAAGTTCAAACTTTCCTTGTTAATGTAATCTGAAAAGATATCCAAGTTAGAAGATTCGCCTCATTTGTAAAGTAATTTGTTGAGAAAACAAATATCTTCATTGCGGAACATTGTACTGTGTGAAAAAACCTCAGTCGGTTCTAGAATTCAGTTGCTTTTCTTCAAAGACGGTTGAGTGAAACAAGTTCAAATTTCCTTGTGAATCTAATCTAAAAAGATGCACAATTTAGTAGATGCCTCATTTCTAAAGAAGTTTCTTTAGAAAAGAAACATCTTCATTACCAACACTGTACAGTGTGAAATAAGTTAATTCGGTTCTAGGAATCAGTTTCCTTTCTACAAAGATGGTTGAGTGCAGCAAGTTCAAACTTTCCTTGTTAATGTAATCTAAAAAGATGGCCAAGTTAGCAGATTCACCTCATTTGTAAGGTAGTTTCTTGAGAAAATTAACATCTTTATTGCTGAACATTGTACTGTGTGGAAAGAATCTCATTCGGTTCTAGGAATCACTTGCTTTCCTACAAAGAAGGTTGAGTGCAGCAAGTTCAAACTTTCCTAGTTTGTGTAATCAAACAAGATGTACAAGTTAGTGGATTCGCCTCATTTCTAAAGTAGTTTCTGTAGAAAAGAAACATCTTCAGTACCGAACACTGTAATGTGTGAAATAAGTGAATTCGCTTCTAGTAATCAGTTTAATTTCTACAAAGATGGTTGAGTGCAGCAAGTTCAAACTTTCCTTGTTAATGTAATCTAAAAAGATTTCAAAGTTAGTAGATTCGCCTCATTTGTAAAGTAGTTTGTTGAGAAAACAAGCATCTTCATTTCCAAACATTGTACTGTGTCAAATAAGCTCATTCGGTTCTAGGAATCAGTTGCTTTCCTACAAAGAGGTTGAGTGCAGCAAGTTCAAACTTTCCTTGTTAATGTAATCTGAAAAGATGCACAACTTAGTAAATTGGCCTCATTTCTAAAGTAGTTTGTTTAGAAAACAAACATCTTCATTACCGAAAACTGTACTATGTGAAATGAGCTAGTTCGGTTCTAGGAATCACTTGCTTTCCTAGGAAGAAGGTTGAGTGCAGCAAGTTCAAACTTTCCTAGTTTGTGTAATCTAATAAGGTGCACAAGTTAGTGGATTCACGTCGTTTTTAAAATGGTTTCTTTAGAAAACAAACATCTTCAGTACTGAGCACTGTATTGTGTGAAATAAGTTAATTCCGTTCTAGGAATCAGTTTCCTTTCTACGAAGACGGGTGAGTGCAGCAAGTTCAAACTTTCCTTGTGAAGATAATCTAAAAAGATGGCCAAGTTAGCAGATTCACCTCATTTGTACGGTAGATTGTTGAGAAAATTAAGATCTTTATTTCCAAACATTGTATTGTGTGAAATAAGCTCATTCGGTTCTAAGAATCACTTGCTTTCCTACAAAGAAGGTTGAGTGCAGCAAGTTCAAACGTTCCTTGGTAATGGAATCTAAAAAGATGCACAACTTAGTAGATTGGCCTCATTTCTAAAGTAGTTTCTTTAGAAAAGAAACATCTTCAGTCCCGAACACTGTACTGTGTTTAATAAGTGAATTCGCTTCTAGGAATCAGTTTAATTTCTACTGAAGATGGTTGAGTGCAGCAAGTTCAAACTTTCCTTGTTAATGTAATCTAAAAAGATGGCCAAGTTAGAAGATTCGCCTCATTTGTAAAGTAGTTTGTTGAGAAAACAAACATCTTCATTGCCAAACATTGTACTGTTTTTGAAATAAGCTCATTCGGTTCTAGGAATCAGAATTCTTTCCTACAAAGAAGGTTCAGTGCAGCAAGTTCAAACTTTCCTTGTTAATGTAATCTGACAAGATGCACAACTTAGTAAATTGGCCTCATTTCTAAAGTAGTTTCTTTAGAAAACAAACATCTTCATTACCAAAAACTGTACTATGTGAGATGAGCTAGTTTGGATCTAGGAATCACTTGCTTTTCCTACGAAGAAGGTTGAGTGCAGCAAGTTCAAACTTTCCTAGTTTGTGTAATCTAACAAGATGTATAAGTTAGTGGATTCGCGTCTTTTCTAATATGGTTTCTTTAGAAAACATACATCCAGTACTGAGCACTGTACTGTGTTAAATAAGTTAATTCGGTTCTAGGAATCAGTTTCCTTTCTACGAAGATGGTTGAGTGCAGCAAGTTCAAACTTTCCTTGTTAATGTAATCTAAAAAGATGGCCAACTTAGTAGATTCACCTCATTTGTAAGATAGTTTGTTCAGAAAATTAACATCTTTATTGCCGAACCTTATATTGTGTGAAATAAGCTCATTCGGTTCTAGGAATCAGTTTGCATTCCTACAGAGAAGGTTGAGTGCAGCAAGTTCAAACTTTTCTTGGTAATGTAATGTAAA
This sequence comes from Orientallactaga sibirica, assembly GCA_036365145.1. Lineage (NCBI taxonomy): Eukaryota > Metazoa > Chordata > Mammalia > Rodentia > Dipodidae > Orientallactaga > Orientallactaga sibirica. The sequence goes on from JAEOAD010002715.1 coordinate 236,901, forward strand.
AAGATGCACAACTTAGTAGATTGGCCACATTTCTAAAGTAGTTTCTTTAGAAAAGAAACATCTTCAGTACCTAACACTGTACTGTGTGAAATAAGTTAATTCGCTTCTAGGAATCAGTTTAATTTCTACGAAGATGGTTGAGTGCAGCAAGTTCAAACTTTCCTTGTTAATGTAATCTCAAAAAGATGGCCAAGTTAGAAGATTCGCCTCATTTGTAAAGTAGTTTGTTGAGAGAAAACAAACATCTTCATTGCCAAACATTGTACTGTGTGAAAAAAGCTCATTCGGTTCTAGAATTCAGTTGCTTTCCTACAAAGACGGTTGAGTGCAACAAGTTCAAACTTTCCTTGTTAATGTAATCTAAAAGATGCACAACTTAGTAGATTGGCCTCATTTCTAAAGTAGTTTCTTTAGAAAAGAAACATCTTCAGTACTGAACACTGTAATGTGTGAAATAAGTTAATTCGGTTCTAGGAATCAGTTTAATTTCTACGAAGATGGTTGAGTGCAGCAAGTTCCAAACTTTCCTAGTTTGTGTAATCTAACAAGATGGCCAAGTTAGTGGATTCGCCTCATTTCTAAAATAGTTTCTTTAGAAAAGAAACATCTTTCAGTACGAACACTGTACTTTGTGAAATAAGTGAATTCGGTTCTAGGAATCAGTTTAATTTCTACGAAGATGGTTGATTGCAGCAAGTTCAAACTTTCCTTGTTTATGTAATCAAAAAAGATGGCCAAGTTAGAAGATTCGCCTCATTTGTAAAGTAGTTTGTTGAGAAAACAAACATCTTCATTGCAGAACATTGTACTGTGTGAAAAAAAAGCTCATTCAGGTCTAGAATTAAGTTGCATTCCTACAAAGATGGTTGATTGCAACAAGTTCAAACATTCTTTGTTAATGTAATCTAAAAAGATGCACAACTTAGTAGATTGGCCTCATTTCTAATGTAGTTTCTTTGGAAAGAAACATCTTCAGTACCAAACACTGTACTGTGTTAAAAAGTTAATTCGGTTCTGGAATCAGTTTAATTTCTACAAAGAAGGTTGAGTGCAGCAAGTTCAAATTTTCCTAGTTTGTGTAATCTAACAAGATGTACAAGTAAGTGGATTAGCCTCATTTCTAAAGTAGTTTCTTTAGAAAAGAAACATCTTCAGTACCAAAAACTGTACTGTGTGAAATAAGTGAATTCGGTTCTAGGAATCAGTTTAATTTCTACGAAGATGTTAGAGTGCAGCAAGTTCAAACTTTCCTTAGTTAATGTAATCTAAAAAGGTGAACAACTTAGTAAAATTGGCCTCATTTCTAAAGTAGTTTGTTTAGAAAACAAACATCTTCATTACTGAACACTGTACTGTGTGAAATAAGTTAATTCCGTTCTAGGAATCAGTTTAATTTTCTACGAAGATGGTTGAGTGCAGCAAGTTCAAACTTTCCTTTTTAATGTAATCTCAAAAAGATGGCCAAGTTAGAAGATTCGACTCATTTGTAAAGTAGTTTGTTGAGAAAAACAAACATCTTCATTGCCGAACATTGTACTGTGTGAAAAAGCTCATTCGGTTCTAGAATACAGTTGCATTCCTACAAAGAAGGTTGAGTGCAACAAGTTCAAACTTTCCTTTTAATGTAATCTAAAAGATGCACAACTTAGTAGATTGGCCTCATTTCTAAAGTAGTTTCTTTAGAAAGAAACATCTTCAGTATCGAACACTGTACTGTGTGAAATAAGTTAATTCGCTTCTAGGAATCAGTTTAATTTCTACGAAGAAGGTTGAGTGCAGCAAGTTCAAACTTTCCTAGTTTGTGTAATCTAACAAGATGTACAAGTTAGTAGATTCGCCTCATTTCTAAAGTAGTTTCTTTAGAAAAGAAACATCTTCATTACCGAACACTATACTGTGTGAAATTAGTGAATTCGGTTCTAGGAATCAGTTTAATTTCTACGAAGATGTTAGAGTGCAGCAAGTTCAAACTTTCCTTCTTAATGTAATCTAAAAAGGTGCACAACTTAGTATATTGGCCTCAGTTCTAAAGTAGTTTCTTTAGAAAAGAAACATCTTCATTACAGGAACACTGCACTGTGTGAAATAAGTTAAATCGCTTCTAGGAATCAGTTTAATTTCTACGAAGATGGTTGAGTGCAGCAAGTTCAAACTTTCCTTGTTAATGTAATCTCAAAAGATGGCCAAGTTAGAAGATTCGCCTCATTTGTAAAGTAGTTTGTTGAGAAAACAAACATCTCCATTGCCGAACATTGTACTGTGTGAAAAAAGCTCATTCGGTTCTAGAATTCAGTTGCATTCCTACAACGACCGTTGAGTGCAACAAGTTCAAACTTTCCTTGTTAATGTAATCTAAAAAGATGGCCAAGTTAGCACTTTCACCTCATTTGTAAGGTAGTTTGTTGAGAAAACAAACATCTTATTTGCCGAACATTGTACTGTGTGAAATAAGCTCATTCGGTTCTAGCAATCACTTGCTTTCCTACAAAGAAGGTTGAGGTCAGCAAGTTCAAACTTTTCTAGTTTGTGTAATCTAACAAGATGTACAAGTTAGTGGATTCGCCTCATTTCTGAAGTAGTTTCTTTAGAAAAGAAACATCTTCAGTCCCTAACACTGTACTGTGTGAAATAAGTTAATTCACTTCTAGGAATCAGTTTAATTTCTACGAAGATGGTTGAGTGCAGCAAGTTCAAACTTTCCTTGTTAATGTAATCTAAAAAGATGGCCAAGTTAGCAGATTCACCTCATTTGTAATGTAATGTAAAAAGATGCACAATTTATTAGATTGGACTCATTTCTAAAGTAGTTTCTTTAGAAAAGAAACATCTTCAGTACCGAACAGTGTACTGTGTGAAATAAGTTAATTCGATTCTAGGAATCAGTTTAATTTCTACAAAGAATGTTGAGTGCAGCAAGTTCAAACTTTCCTAGTGTGTGTAATCTAACAAGATGTCCAAGTTAGTGGATTGGTGTCTTTTTTCTAAAGTGGTTTCTTTAGAAAACAAACATCTTCAGTACTGAGCACTGTACTGTGTGAAATAAGTTAATTCGGTTCTAGGAATCAGTATCCTTTCTACGAAGATGGTTGAGTGCAGCAAGTTCAAACTTTCCTTGTTAATGTAATCTAAAAAGATGGCCAACTTAGCAGATTCACCTCATTTGTAAGGTAGTTTGTTGAGAAAATTAACATCTTTATTGCCAACATTGTACTGTGTCATAAGCTCATTCGGTTCTAGGAATCACTTGCTTTCCTACAAAGAAGGTTGAGTGCAGCAAGTTCAAACTTTCCTCTTTAATGTAATCTAAAAAGATGCACAAATTAATAGATTGGTTTCATTTCTAAAGTAGTTTCTTTAGAAAAAAAACATCTTCATTACCCAAGCTAACACTGTACTTTGTGAAATAAGTGAATTCCTTTCTAGGAATCAGTTTAATTTCTACAAAGATGGTTGAGTGCAGCAAGTTCAAACTTTCCTAGTTTGTGTAATCTAACAAGATGTACAAGTTAGTGGATTGGCCTCATTTCTAAAGTAGTTTCTTTAGAAAAGAAACATCTTCAGTACCGAACACTGTACTGTGTGAAATAAGTGAATTAAGCTTCTAGGAATGAGTTTAATTTCTCTGAACATGGTTGAGTGCAGCAAGTTCAAACTTTCCTTGTTTATGTAATCTCAAAAGATGGCCAAGTTAGAAGATTCACCTCATTTGTAAAGTAGTTTGTTTAGAAAACAAACATCTTCATTACCGAAAACTGTACTATGTGAAATGAGCTAGTTCGGTTCTAGGAATCACTTGCTTTCCTACGAAGAGAAGGTTGAGTGCAGCAAGTTCAAACTTTCCTAGTTTGTGTAATCTAACAAGATATCCAAGTTAGTGGATTGGCCTCATTTCTAAAGTGGTTTCTTTAGAAAACGAACATCTTCAGTAGTGAGCACTGTACTGTGTGAAATAAGTTTATTTTTTTCTAGGAATCAGTTTCCTGTCTACGAAGATGGTTAAGTGCAGAAAGTTCAAACTTTCCTTGTTAATGTAATCTAAAAAGATGGCCAAGTTAGCAGATTCACCTCATTTGTAAAGTAGTTTGTTGAGAAAATTAACATCTTTATTGCCGAACCTTGTACTGTGAGAAAAAAGCTCATTCGGTTCTAGGAATCAGTTGCTTTCCTACAAAGAAGGTTGAGTGCAAGCAAGTTCAAACTTTCCTTGTTAATGTAATCTAAAAGATGCACAACTTAGTAGATTGGCCTCATTTCTAAAGTAGTTTCTTTAGAAAGAAACATCTTCATTACCCGAACACTGTACTGTGTGAAATAAGTGAATTCGGTTCTAGGAATCAGTTTAATTTCTACCAAGATGGTTGAGTGCAGCAAGTTCAAACTTTCTTTGTTAATGTAATCTAAAAGATGCACAACTTTGTAGATTGGCCTCATTTCTAAAGTAGTTTCTTTAGAAAAGAAACATCTTCAGTACCGAACACTGTACTGTGTGAAATGAGCTAGTTCAGTTCTAGGAATCACTTGCTTTCCCACGAAGAAGGTTGAGTGCAGCAAGTTCAAACTTTCCTAGTTAATGTAATCTAACAAGATGTACAAGTTAGTGGATTGGCCTTGTTTCTAAAGTGGTTTCTTTAGAAAACAAACATCTTCATTATTGAGCACTGTACTGTGGGAAATAAGTTAATTAGGTTCTAGGAATCAGTTTATTTTCTACGAAGATGGTTGAGTGCAGCAAGTTAAAACTTTCCTTGTTAATGTAATCTAAAAAGATGGCGAAGTTAGCAGATTCACCTCATTTGTAAAGTAGTTTGTTGAGAAAACAAACATCTTCATTGCCGAACATTGTACTGTGTGAAATAAGCTCATTCGGTTCTAGGAATCACTTGCTTTCCTCCAAAGAATGTTGAGTGCAGCAAGTTCAAACTTTCCTTGTTAATGTAATCTAAAAAGATGCACAACTTAGTAGATTGGCCTGATTTCTAAAGTAGTTTCTTTAGAAAAGAAACATCTTCATTACCGAACACTGTACTGTGTGAAATAAGTGAATTCGGTTCTAGGAATCACTTTAATTTCTACAAAGATGGTTGAGTGCAGCAAGTTCAAACTTTCCTTGTTAATGTAATCTAAAAAGATGGCAAAGTTAGAATATTCGCCTCATTTGTAAAGTAATTTGTTGAGAAAACAAACATCTTCACACCGAACTTTGTACTGTGTCAAAAAAAAGCTCATTCAGTTCTAGAATTAAGTTGCTTTCCTACAAAGAAGGTTGAGTGCAACAAGTTCAAACTTTCCTTGTTAATGTAATCTAAAAGATGCACAACTTAGTAGATTGGCCTCATTTCTAAAGTAGTTTCTTTAGAAAAGAAACATCTTCAGTACCGAACACTGTACTGTGTGAAATAAGTTAATTCAGTTCTAGGAATCAGTTTAATTTCTACGAATATGGTTGAGTGCAGAAAGTTCAAACTTTCCTAGTTTGTGTAAACTAACAAGATGTACAAGTTAGTGGATTCGCCTCATTTCTAAAGTAGTTTCTTTAGAAAAGAAACATCTTCATAACTGAACACTGTACTGTGTGAAATAAGTGAATTTGCTTCTAGGAATCAGTTTAATTTCTACGAAGATGGTTGAGTGCAGCAAGTTCAAACATTCCTTGTTAATGTAATCTAAAAAGATTTCAAAGTTAGTAGATTCACCTCATTTGTAAAATAGTTTGTTGAGAAAACAAACATCTTCATTGCCAAACATTGTACTGTGTGAAATAAGCTCATTCGGTTCTAGGAATCAGTTGCTTTCCTACAAAGAAAGTTGAGTGCAGCAAGTTCAAACTTTCCTTGTTAATGTAATCTGAAGAGATGCACAAATTAGTAAATTGGCCTCATTTCTAAAGTAGTTTCTTTAGAAAACAAACATCTTCATTACCGAAAACTATACTATGTGAAATGAGCTAGTTCGGTTCTAGGAATCACTTGCTTTACTAAGAAGAAGGTTGAGTGAAGCAAGTTCAAACTTTCCTAGTTTGTGTAATCTAACAAGATGTACAAGTTAGTGGATTCGTGTCATTTCTAAAGTGGTTTCTTTAGAAAACAAACATCTTCAGTACTGAGCACTGTACTGTGGGAAATAAGTTAATTCGGTTCTGGGAATCAGTTTCCTTTCTACGAAGATGGTTGAGTGCAGCAAGTTCAAACTTTCCTTGTTAATGTAATCTAAAAAGATGGCCAAGTTCACAGATTCACCTCACTTGTAAGGTAGTTTGTTGAGAAAAGTAACATCTTTATTGCCGAACATTGTACTGTGTGAAAAAAGCTCATTTGGTTCTATAATTCAGTTGCTTTCCTACAAAGACGGTTGAGTGCAACAAGTTCAAACTTTCCTAGTTAATGTAATCTAAAAAGATTCACAAGTTAGTAGATTGGGCTCATTTCTAATGTAGTTTCTTTAGAAAAGAAACATCTTCAGTACCGAACACTGTACTGTGTGAAATAAGTGAATTCACTTCTAGGAGTCAGTTTAATTTCTACGAAGAAGGTTGAGTGCAGCAAGTTCAAACTTTCTTAGTTAGTGTAATCTAACAAGATGTACAAGTTAGTAGATTCGCCTCATTTCTAAAGTAGTTTCTTTGGAAAAGAAACATCTTCAGTACCAAACACTGTACTGTGTGAAATAAGTGAATTCGGTTCTAGGAATCAGTTTAATTTTTACGAAGATGGTTGAGTGCAGCAAGTTCAAACTTTCCTTGTTTTATGTAATCTCAAAAGATGGCCAAGTTACAAGATTCACCTCATTTGTAAATTAATTTGTTGAAAACAAACATCTCCATTGCTGAACATTGTACTGTGTGAAAAAAGCTCATTCGGTTCTGGAATTCAGTTGCATTCATACAAAGAAGGTTGAGTGCAGCAAGTTCAAACTTTCCTAGTTAGTGTAATCTAACAAGATGTACAAGTTAGTGGATTCGCCTCATTTCTAAAGTAGTTTCTTTAGAAAAGAAACATCTTCAGTACCGAACACTGTACTGTGTGAAATAAGTGAATTCAGTTCTAGGAATCAGTTTAATTTCTACGAAGAAGGTTGAGTGCAGCAAGTTCAAACTTTCCTAGTTTGTGTAATCTAACAAGATGTACAAGTTAGTGGATTCACCTCATTTCTAAAGTAGTATCTTTAGAAAACAAACATCTTCAGTATTGAACACTGTACTGTGTGAAATAAGTTAATTCAGTTCTAGGAATCAGTTTAATTTCTACAAAGAATGTGGCTGAGTACAGCCAGTTGAAACTTTCCTTGTTAATGTAATCTAAAAAGATGGCCAAGTTAGTAGATTCGCCTCATTTTTAAAGTAGTTTGTTGAGAAAACAAACATCTTCATTGCCAAACATTGTACTGTGTGAAATAAGGGCATTCGGTTCTAGGAATTAGTTGCTTTCCTACAAAGGAGGTTGAGTGCAGCAAGTTCAAACTTTCCTTGTTAATGTAATCTAAAAAAAGATGCACAACTTAGTAAATTGGCCTCATTTCTAAAGTAGTTTCTTTAGAAAACAAACATCTTCATTACCGAAAACTATACTGTGTGAAATGAGCTAGTTCGGTTCTAGGAATCACTTGCTTACCTACAAAGATGGTTGAGTGCAGCAAGTTCAAACTTTCCTAGTTTGTGTAATCTAACAAGATGTACAAGTTAGTGGATTCGCCTCATTTCTAAAGTGGTTTCTTTAGAAAACAAACATCTTCAGTACTGAGCACTGTACTGTGTGAAAAATAAGTTCATTCAGTTCTAGGAATCAGTTTGCTTTCTCCAAAGATGGTTGAGTGCAGCAAGTTCAAACTTTCCTTGTTAATGTAATCTAAAAAGATGGCCAAGTTAGTAGATTCACCTCATTTGTAAAGTAGTTTCTTGAGAAAATTACCACCTTTATTGCCGAAATTTGTACTGTGTGAAATAAGGTCATTCGGTTCTAGGAATCACTTTCTTTCCTACAAAGAAGGTTGAGTGCAGCAAGTTCAAACTTTCCTTGTTAATGTAATCTAAAAAGATGCACAACTTAATAGATTGGCCTCATTTCTAAAGTAGTTTCTTTAGAAAAGAAACATCTTCAGTACCGAACACTGTACTGTGTGTGAAAAAGTGAAATTCACTTCTAGGAATCAGTTTAATTTCTACAAAGATGGTTGAGTGCAGCAAGTTCAAACTTTCCTTGTTAATGTAATCTAAAAAGATTTCAAGTTAGTAGATTCACCTCATTTGTAAAGTAGTTTGTTGAGAAAACAAACATCTTCATTGCCAAACATTGTACTGTGTGAAAAAAGCTCATTCGGTTCTAGGATTCAGTTGCTTTCCTACAAAGACGGTTGAGTGCAACAAGTTCAAACTTTCCTTGTTAATGTAATCTAAAAAGATGCACAACTTAGTAGATTGGCCTCATTTCTAAAGTAGTTTCTTTAGAAAACAAACATCTTCATTACGAACACTGTAAAGTGTGAAATAAGCTAATTCGGTTCTAGGAATCTGTTTAATTTCTACGAAGATGGTTGAGTGCAGCAAGTTCAAACTTTCCTAGTTAATGTAATCTAACAAGATGTGCACAATTAGTTGATTGGCCTCATTTCTAAAGTAGTTTCTTTAGAAAAGAAACATCTTCAGTATCTGAACACTGTACTGTGTGAAATAAGTGAATTCTGGTTCTAGGAATCAGTTTAATTTCTACAAAGATGGTTGAGTGCAGCAAGTTCAAACGTTCCTTGTTAATGTAATCTAAAAAGATTTCAAAGTTAGTAGATTCACCTCATTTGTAAAGTAGTTTGTTGAGAAAACAAACATCTTCATTTCCAACATTGTACTGTGTGAAATAAGCTCATTCGGTTCTAGGAATCCAGTTGCTTTTCTACAAAGAAGGTTGAGTGCAGCAAGTTCAAACTTTCCTTGGTAATATAATCTAAAAAGATGCACAACTTAGTAGATTGGCCTCATTTCTAAAGTAGTTTCTTTAGAAAAGAAACATCTTCATTACCGAACACTGTACTGTGTGAAATAAGTTAATTCGGTTCTAGGAATCACTTTAATTTCTACGAAGAAGTTTGAGTGCAGCAAGTTCAAACTTTGCTAGTTTGTGTAATCTAACAAGATGTACAAGTTAGTGGATTTGCCTCATTTCTAAAGTAGTTTCTTTAGAAAAGAAACATCTTCAGTACCAAACACTGTACTGTGTGAAATAAGTGAATTCGTTCTAGGAATCAGTTTAATTTCTACAAAGATGGTTGAGTGCAGCAAGTTCAAACTTTCCTTGTTAATGTAATCTAAAAAGATTTCAAAGTTACAAGATTCGCCTAATTTGTAAAGTAGTTTGTTGAGAAAACAAACATCTTCATTTGCCAAACATTGTACTGTATTAAATAAGCTCATTCGGTTCAAGGAATCAGTTGCTTTCCTACAAAGAAGGTTGAGTGCAGCAAGTTCAAACTTTCCTTGTTTGTGTAATCTAAAAAGATGTACAAGTTAGTAGATTGGCCTCATTTTTAAATTAGTTTCTTTAGAAAACAAACATCTTCATTACCGAAAACTGTACTATGTGAAATAAGCTAATTCGGTTCTAGGAATCACTTAATTTCTCCTACAAAGAAGGTTGAGTGCAGCAAGTTCAAACTTTCCTAGTTTGTGTAATCTAACAAGATGTACAAGTTAGTGGATTTGCCTCATTTCTAAAGTGGTTTCTTTAGAAAACAAACATCTTCAGTACTGAACACTGTACTGTGTGAAATAAGTTAATTCGGTTCTAGGAATCAGTTTAATTTCTACAAAGATGGTTGAGTGCAGCAAGTTCAAACTTTCCTTGTTAATGTAATCTAACAAGATGGCCAAGTTAGTAGATTCACCTCATTTTAAAGTAGTTTGTTGAGAAAACAAACATCTTCATTGCCAAACATTGTACTGTGTGAAATAAGCTCATTCGGTTCTTGGAATCACTTGCTTTCCTACAAAGAAGGTTGAGTGCAGCAAGTTCAAACTTTCCTTGTTAATGTAATCTAAAAAGATGCACAACTTAGTAGATTGGCCTCATTTCTAAAGTAGTTTCTTTAGAAAACAAACATCTTCATTAACAAACACTGTACTGTGTGAAATAAGTTAATTGGTTTCTAGGAATCACTTTTAATTTCCTACAAAGATGGTTGAGTGCAGCAAGTTCAAACTTTCCTTGTTAATGTAATCTAAAAAGATGGCCAAATTAGAAGATTCGCCTCATTTCTAAAGTAGTTTGTTGAGAAAACAAACATCTTCATTGCCAAACATTGTACTGTTTGAAATAAGCTCATTCGGTTCTAGGAATCAGTTGCATTCCTACAAAGAAGGTTGAGTGCAGCAAGTTCAAACTTTCCTTGTTTATTGTAATCTAACAAGATGCCAAGTTTAGTAAATTAGCCTCATTTCTAAAGTAGTTTCTTTAGAAAACAAACATCTTCATTGCGAACATTGTACTGTGTGAAATAAGCTAATTCGGTTCTAGGAATCACTTGCTTTCCTACAAAGAAGGTTGAGTGCAGCAAGTTCAAACTTTCCTAGTTTTTGTAATCTAAACAAGATGTACAAGTTAGTAGATTCGCCTCATTTCTAAAGTAGTTTCTTTAGAAAACAAACATCTTCATACTGAACATTGTACTGTGTGAAATAAGTTAATTCGGTTCTAGGAATCAGTTGCTTTTCTACAAAGATGGTTGAGTGCAGCAAGTTCAAACTTTCCTTGTTAATGTAATCTAAAAGATGTACAAGTTAGTAGATTCACCTCATTTCTAAAGTAGTTTCTTGAGAAAACAAACATCTTCATTGCCAAACATTGTACTGTGTGAAATAAGCTCATTCGGTTCTAGGAATCACTTGCTTTCCTACAAAGAAAGGTTGAGTGCAGCAAGTTCAAACTTTCCTTGTTAATGTAATCTAAAAAGATGCACAAGTTAGTAGATTGGCCTCATTTCTAAAGTAGTTTCTTTAGAAAACAAACATCTTCATTGCCGAACATTGTACTGTGTGAAATAAGCTAATTCGGTTCTAGGAATCACTTGCTTTTCTACAAAGAAGGTTGAGTGCAGCAAGTTCAAACTTTCCTAGTTTGTGTAATCTAACAAGATGCACAAGTTAGTAGATTCGCCTCATTTCTAAAGTAGTTTCTTGAGAAAACAAACATCTTCATTGCCGAACACTGTACTGTGTGAAATAAGCTAATTCGGTTCTAGGAATCACTTGCTTTTCTACAAAGATGGTTGAGTGCAGCAAGTTCAAACTTTCCTTGTTAATGTAATCTAAAAAGATTTCACAAGTTAGTAGATTCGCCTCATTTGTAAAGTAGTTTCTTGAGAAAACAAACATCTTCATTTCCAAACATTGTACTGTGTGAAATAAGCTCATTCGGTTCTAGGAATCACTTGCTTTCCTACAAAGAAGGTTGAGTGCAGCAAGTTCAAACTTTCCTTGGTAATGTAATCTAAAAGATGCACAAGTTAGTAGATTGGCCTCATTTCTAAAGTAGTTTCTTTAGAAAACAAACATCTTCATTACCGAACACTGTACTGTGTGAAATAAGCTAATTCGGTTCTAGGAATCACTTTTGCTTTCCTACAAAAGAAGGTTGAGTGCAGCAAGTTCAAACTTTCTAGTTTGTGTAATCTAACAAGATGAACAAGTTAGTGGATTTGCCTCATTTCTAAAGTAGTTTCTTTAGAAAACAAACATCTTCATTACCGAACATTGTACTGTGTGAAATAAGTGAATTCGGTTCTAGGAATCAGTTTAATTTTCTACAAAGATGGTTGAGTGCAGCAAGTTCAAACTTTCCTAGTTTGTAATGTAATCTAAAAAGATGTTCACAAGTTAGTAGATTCGCCTCATTTCTAAAGTAGTTTCTTGAGAAAACAAACATCTTCATTTCCAAACATTGTACTGTGTGAAATAAGCTCATTCGGTTCTAGGAATCACTTGCTTTCCTACAAAGAAGGTTGAGTGCAGCAAGTTCAAACTTTCCTTGTTTGTGTAATCTAAAAAGATGTACAAGTTAGTAAATTGGCCTCATTTTTAAAGTAGTTTCTTTAGAAAACAAACATCTTCATTGCGAACACTGTACTGTGTGAAATAAGCTAATTCGGTTCTAGGAATCACTTGCTTTCCTACAAAGAAGGTTGAGTGCAGCAAGTTCAAACTTTCCTAGTTTGTGTAATCTAACAAGATGTACAAGTTAGTGGATTCGCCTCATTTCTAAAGTAGTTTCTTGAGAAAACAAACATCTTCAGTACTGAACACTGTACTGTGTGAAATAAGCTAATTCGGTTCTAGGAATCACTTTTTCCTACAAAGAAGATGGTTGAGTGCAGCAAGTTCAAACTTTCCTAGTTTGTGTAATCTAACAAGATGTACAAGTTAGTAGATTTGCCTCATTTCTAAAGTAGTTTCTTGAGAAAACAAACATCTTCATTGCCAAACATTGTACTGTGTGAAATAAGCTCATTCGGTTCTAGGAATCACTTGCTTTCCTACAAAGAAGGTTGAGTGCAGCAAGTTCAAACTTTCCTTGTTAATGTAATCTAAAAAGATGCACAAGTTTGTAGATTGGCCTCATTTCTAAAGTAGTTTCTTGAGAAAACAAACATCTTCATTAACAAACATTGTACTGTGTGAAATAAGTTAATTGGTTTCTAGGAATCAGTTGCTTTTCTACAAAGAAGGTTGAGTGCAGCAAGTTCAAACTTTCCTAGTTAATGTAATCTAAAAAGATGTACAAGTTAGTAGATTCGCCTCATTAGTAAAGTAGTTTCTTGAGAAAACAAACATCTTCATTGCCAAACATTGTACTGTTTGAAATAAGCTAATTCGGTTCTAGGAATCACTTGCTTTCCTACAAAGAAGGTTGAGTGCAGCAAGTTCAAACTTTCCTAGTTTGTGTAATCTAACAAGATGTACAAGTTAGTAGATTAGCCTCATTTCTAAAGTAGTTTCTTTAGAAAACAAACATCTTCATTGCCGAACACTGTACTATGTGAAATAAGCTAATTCGGTTCTAGGAATCACTTGCTTTCCTACAAAGAAGGTTGAGTGCAGCAAGTTCAAACTTTCCTAGTTTGTGTAATCTAACAAGATGTACAAGTTAGTAGATTCGCCTCATTTCTAAAGTAGTTTCTTGAGAAAACAAACATCTTCATTGCTGAACATTGTACTGTGTGAAATAAGCTAATTCGGTTCTAGGAATCACTTGCTTTCCTACAAAGAAGGTTGAGTGCAGCAAGTTCAAACTTTCCTAGTTTATGTAATCTAAAAAGATGTACAAGTTAGTAGATTCACCTCATTTCTAAAGTAGTTTCTTGAGAAAACAAACATCTTCATTGCCGAACATTGTACTGTGTGAAATAAGCTAATTCGGTTCTAGGGAATCACTTGCTTTCCTACAAAGAAGGTTGAGTGCAGCAAGTTCAAACTTTCCTAGTTTGTGTAATCTAACAAGATGTACAAGTTAGTAGATTGGCCTCATTTCTAAAGTAGTTTCTTGAGAAAACAAACATCTTCATTACCGAACATTGTACTGTGTGAAATAAGCTAATTCGGTTCTAGGAATCACTTGCTTTCCTACAAAGAAGGTTGAGTGCAGCAAGTTCAAACTTTCCTAGTTTGTGTAATCTAACAAGATGTACAAGTTAGTAGATTCGCCTCATTTCTAAAGTAGTTTCTTGAGAAAACAAACATCTTCATTACCGAACATTGTACTGTGTGAAATAAGCTAATTCGGTTCTAGGAATCACTTGCTTTCCTACAAAGATGGTTGAGTGCAGCAAGTTCAAACTTTCCTTGTTAATGTAATCTAACAAGATGTACAAGTTAGTAGATTCGCCTCATTTCTAAAGTAGTTTCTTGAGAAAACAAACATCTTCATTTCCGAACATTGTACTGTGTGAAATAAGCTAATTCGGTTCTAGGAATCACTTGCTTTCCTACAATGAAGGTTGAGTGCAGCAAGTTCAAACTTTCCTAGTTTGTGTAATCTAACAAGATGTACAAGTTAGTAGATTCGCCTCATTTCTAAAGTAGTTTCTTGAGAAAACAAACATCTTCATTGCCGAACATTGTACTGTGTGAAATAAGCTAATTCGGTTCTAGGAATCACTTGCTTTCCTACAAAGAAGGTTGAGTGCAGCAAGTTCAAACTTTCCTAGTTTGTGTAATCTAACAAGATGTACAAGTTAGTAGATTCGCCTCATTTCTAAAAGTAGTTTCTTGAGAAAACAAACATCTTCATTTCTGAACATTGTACTGTGTGAAATAAGCTAATTCGGTTCTAGGAATCACTTGCTTTCCTACAAAGAAGGTTGAGTGCAGCAAGTTCAAACTTTCCTTGTTTGTGTAATCTAACAAGATGTACAAGTTAGTAGATTCGCCTCATTTCTAAAGTAGTTTCTTGAGAAAACAAACATCTTCATTCCAAACATTGTACTGTGTGAAATAAGCTAATTCGGTTCTAGGAATCACTTGCTTTCCTACAAAGAAGGTTGAGTGCAGCAAGTTCAAACTTTCCTAGTTTGTGTAATCTAACAAGATGTACAAGTTAGTAGATTCGCCTCATTTCTAAAGTAGTTTCTTTAGAAAACAAACATCTTCATTGCCGAACATTGTACTGTGTGAAATAAGCTAATTCGGTTCTAGGAATCAGTTTGCTTTCCTACAAAGATGGTTGAGTGCAGCAAGTTCAAACTTTCCTAGTTTGTGTAATCTAACAAGATGTACAAGTTAGTAGATTCGCCTCATTTCTAAAAGTAGTTTCTTTAGAAAACAAACATCTTCATTGCCGAACATTGTACTGTGTGAAATAAGCTAATTCGGTTCTAGGAATCAGTTTAATTTCCTACAAAGAAGGTTGAGTGCAGCAAGTTCAAACTTTCCTAGTTTGTGTAATCTAACAAGATGTACAAGTTAGAAGATTCGCCTCATTTCTAAAGTAGTTTCTTGAGAAACAAACATCTTCATTGCCGAACATTGTACTGTGTGAAATAAGCTAATTCGGTTCTAGAATCACTTGCTTTCCTACAAAGAAGGTTGAGTGCAACAAGTTCAAACTTTCCTAGTTTGTGTAATCTAAAAAGATGTACAAGTTAGTAGATTCACCTCATTTCTAAAGTAGTTTCTTGAGAAAAACAAACATCTTCATTGCCGAACATTGTACTGTGTGAAATAAGCTCATTCAGTTCTAGGAATCACTTTGCTTTCCTACAAAGAAGGTTGAGTGCAGCAAGTTCAAACTTTCCTTGTTAATGTAATCTAAAAAGATGTACAAGTTAGTAGATTGGCCTCATTTCTAAAGTAGTTTCTTGAGAAAACAAACATCTTCATTGCCGAACATTGTACTGTGTGAAATAAGCTAATTCGGTTCTAGGAATCACTTTAATTTCTACAAAGAAGGTTGAGTGCAGCAAGTTCAAACTTTGCTAGTTTGTGTAATCTAACAAGATGAACAAGTTAGTGGATTTGCCTCATTTCTAAAGTAGTTTCTTTAGAAAACAAACATCTTCATTACCGAACACTGTACTGTGTGAAATAAGCTAATTCGGTTCTAGGAATCAGTTTAATTTCTACAAAGATGGTTGAGTGCAGCAAGTTCAAACTTTCCTTGGTAATGTAATCTAAAAAGATTTACAAGTTAGTAGATTCGCCTAATTTCTAAAGTAGTTTCTTGAGAAAACAAACATCTTCATTTCCAAACATTGTACTGTATTAAATAAGCTCATTCGGTTCTAGGAATCAGTTGCTTTCCTACAAAGAAGGTTGAGTGCAGCAAGTTCAAACTTTCCTTGTTTGTGTAATCTGAAAAGATGCACAACTTAGTAAATTGGCCTCATTTTTTAAATTAGTTTGTTTAGAAAACAAACATCTTCATTACCGAACATTGTACTATGTGAAATGAGCTGGTTCGGTTCTGGGAATCACTTGCTTTCCTACAAAGAAGGTTGAGTGCAGCAAGTTCAAACTTTCCTAGGTTGTGTAATCTAACAAGATGTACAAGTTAGTGGATTTGCCTCATTTCTAAAGTGGTTTCTTTAGAAAACAAACATCTTCAGTACTGAGCACTGTATTGTGTGAAATAAGTTAATTCGGTTCTAGGAATCAGTTGCTTTTCTACAAAGATGGTTGAGTGCAGCAAGTTCAAACTTTCCTTGTTAATGTAATCTAAAAAGATGGCCAAATGAGCAGATTCACCTCATTTGTAAAGTAGTTTGTTGAGAAAACAAACATCTTTATTGCCAAACATTGTACTGTGTGAAATAAGCTCATTCGGTTCTTGGAATCACTTGCTTTCCTCCAAAGAAGGTTGAGTGCAGCAAGTTCAAACTTTCCTTGTTAATGTAATCTAAAAAGATGCACAAGTTTGTAGATTGGCCTCATTTCTAAAGTAGTTTCTTTAGAAAAGAAACATCTTCAGTAACAAACACTGTACTGTGTGAAATAAGTTAATTGGTTTCTAGGAATCAGTTTAATTTCTACAACGATGGTTGAGTGCAGCAAGTTCAAACTTTCCTTGTTAATGTAATCTAAAAAGATGGCCAAATTAGAAGATTCGCCTCATTAGTAAAGTAGTTTCTTGAGAAAACAATCATCTTCATTGCCAAACATTGTACTGTTTGAAATAAGCTCATTCGGTTCTAGGAATCACTTGCATTCCTACAAAGAAGGTTGAGTGCTGCAAGTTCAAACTTTCCTTGTTTTGTAATCTGACAAGATGCCCAACTTAGGAAATTAGCCTCATTTCTAAAGCAGTTTGTTTAGAAAACAAACATCTTCATTACCGAAAACTGTACTATCTTAAATGAACTAGTTCGGATCTAGGAATCACTTGCTTTCCTACGAAGAAGGTTGAGTGCAGCAAGTTCAAACTTTCATAGTTTTGTAATCTAACAAGATGTACAAGTTAGTAGATTCACCTCATTTCTAAAGTAGTTTCTTTAGAAAACAAACATCTTCAGTACTGAGCACTGTACTGTGTGAAATAAGTTAATTCGGTTCTAGGAATCAGTTGCTTTTCTACAAAGATGGTTGAGTGCACCAAGTTCAAACTTTCCTTGTTAATGTAATCTAAAAAGATGGCCAAGTTAGCAGAATCACCTCATTTGTAAGGTAGTTTGTTGAGAAAACAAACATCTTTATTGCGAACATTGTACTGTGTGACATAAGCTCATTCGGTTCTAGGAATCACTTGCTTTCCTACAAAGAAGGTTGAGTGCAGCAAGTTCAAACTTTCCTTGTTAATGTAATCTAAAAAGATGCACAATTTATTAGATTGGCCTCATTTCTAAAGTAGTTTCCTTAGAAAAGAAACATCTTCAGTACCGAACACTGTACTGTATGAAATAAGTTAATTCGCTTCTAGGAATCAGTTTAATTTCTACGAAGAAGGTTGAGTGCAGCAAGTTCAAACTTTCCTAGTTGGTGTAATCAAACAAGATGTACAAGTTAGTGGATTCGCCTCATTTCTAAAGTAGTTTCTGTAGAAAAGAAACATCTTCAGTACCGAACACTGTAATGTGTGAAATAAGTGAATTCGCTACTAGTAATCAGTTTAATTTCTACGAAGATGGTTGAGTGCAGCAAGTTCAACCTTTCCTTGTTAATGTAATCTAAAAAGATTTCAAAGTTAGTAGATTCGCTTCATTTGTAAAGTAGTTTGTTGAGAAAACAAACATCTTCATTTCCAAACATTGTACTGTGTCAAATAAGCTCATTCGGTTCTAGGAATCACTTGCTTTCCTACAATGAGGTTGAGTGCAGCAAGTTCAAACTTTCCTTGTTAATGTAATCTGAAAAGATGCAAAACTTAGTAAATTGGCCTCATTTCTAAAGTAGTTTGTTTAGAAAACAAACATCTTCATTACCGAAAACTGTACTATGTGAAATGAGCTAGTTCGGTTCTAGGAATCTCTTGCTTTCCTATGAAGAAGGTTGAGTGCAGCAAGTTCAAACTTTCCTAGTTTGTGTAATCTAATAAGGTGCACAAGTTAGTGGATTCACCTGTTTTTAAAATGGTTTCTTTAGAAAACAAACATCTTCAGTACTGAGCACTGTATTGTGTGAAATAAGTTAATTCCGTTCTAGGAATCAGTTTCCTTTCTACAAAGAAGGTTGAGTGCAGCAAGTTCAAACTTTCCTTGTGAAGGTAATCTAAAAAGATGGCCAAGTTAGCAGATTCACCTCATTTCTAAAGTAGATTGTTGAGAAAATTAAGATCTTTATTTCCAAACATTGTATTGTGTGAAATAAGCTCATTCGGTTCTAAGAATCACTTGCTTTCCTACAGAGAAGGTTGAGTGCAGCAAGTTCAAACGTTCCTTGGTAATGTAATCTAAAAAGATGCACAACTTAGTAGATTGGCCTCATTTCTAAAGTAGTTTCTTTAGAAAAGAAACATCTTCAGTACCGAACACTGTACTGTGTTTAATAAGTGAATTCGCTTCTAGGAATCAGTTTAATTTCTACGAAGATGGTTGAGTGCAGCAAGTTCCAACTTTCCTAGTTTGTGTAATCTAACAAGATGTACAAGTTAGTGGATTCGCCTCATTTCTAAAATAGTTTCTTTAGAAAAGAAACATCTTCAGTACCGAACACTGTACTGTGTGAAATAAGTGAATTCGCTTCTCGGAATCAGTTTAATTTCTACGAAGATGGTTGATTGCAGCAAGTTCAAACTTTCCTTCTTTATGTAATCGCAAAAGATGGCCAAGTTAGAAGATTCGCCTCATTTGTAAAGTAGTTTGTTGAGAAAACAAACATCTTCATTGCCGAACATTGTACTGTGTGAAAAAAGCTCATTCGGTTCTAGAATACAGTTGCATTCCTACAAAGACGGTTGAGTGCAACAAGTTCAAACTTTCCTTGTTAATGTAATCTAAAAAGATGGCCAAGTTAGCAGAATCACCTCATTTGTAAGGTAGTTTGTTGAGAAAAGTAACATATTTATTGCCGAACATTGTACTGTGTGACATAAGCTCATTCAGTTCTAGGAATCCTTTGCTTTTCTACAAAGAAGGTTGAGTGCAGCAAGTTCAAACTTTCCTTGGTAATATAATCTAAAAAGATGCACAACTTAGTAGATTGGCCTCATTTCTAAAGTAGTTTCTTTAGAAAAGAAACATCTACAGTACCGAACACTGTACTGTGTGAAATAAGTTAATTCGCTTCTAGGAATCACTTTAATTTCTATGAAGAAGGTTGAGTGCAGCAAGTTCAAACTTTGCTAGTTTGTGTAATCTAACAAGATGAACAAGTTAGTGGATTTGCCTCATTTCTAAAGTAGTTTCTTTAGAAAAGAAACATCTTCATTACCGAACACTGTACTATGTGAAATAAGTGAATTCGCTTCTAGGAATCAGTTTAATTTCTACGAAGATGGTTGAGTGCAGCAAGTTCAAACTTTCCTTGGTAATGTAATCTAAAAAGATTTCAAAGTTAGTAGATTCGCCTAATTTGTAAAGTAGATTGTTGAGAAAACAAACATCTTCATTTCCAAACATTGTACTGTATTAAATAAGCTCATTCGGTTCAAGGAATCAGTTGCTTTCCTACAAAGAAGGTTGAGTGCAGCAAGTTCAAACTTTCCTTGTCAAAGTAATCTGAAAAGATGCACAACTTAGTAAATTGGCCTCATTTTTAAATTAGTTTGTTTAGAAAACAAACATCTTCATTACCGAAAACTGTACTATGTGAAATGAGCTAGTTCGGTTCTGGGAATCACTTGCTTTCCTACGAAGAAGGTTGAGTGCAGCAAGTTCAAACTCTCCTAGGTTGTGTAATCTAACAAGATGTACAAGTTAGTGGATTTGCGTCATTTCTGAAGTGGTTTCTTTAGAAAACAAACATCTTCAGTACTGAGCACTGTATTGTGTGAAATAAGTTAATTCGGATCTAGGAATCAGTTTCGTTTCTACGAAGATGGTTGAATGCAGCAAGTTCAAACTCTCCTTGTTAATGTAATCTAAAAAGATGGCCAAATGAGCAGATTCACCTCATTTGTACGGTAGTTTGTTGAGAAAAGTAACATCTTTATTGCCAAACATTGTACTGTGTGAAATAAGCTCATTCGGTTCTAGGAATCACTTGCTTTCCTCCAAAGAAGGTTGAGTGCAGCAAGTTCAAACTTTCCTTTTAAAGTAATCTAAAAAGATGCACAACTTTGTAGATTGGCCTCATTTCTAAAGTAGTTTCCTTAGAAAAGAAACATCTTCAGTAACAAACACTGTACTGTGTGAAATAAGTTAATTGGTTTCTAGGAATCAGTTTAATTTCTAGGACGATGGTTGAGTGGAGCAAGTTCAAACTTTCCTTGTTAATGTAATCTCAAAAGATGGCCAAATTAGAAGATTCGCCTCATTAGTAAAGTAGTTTGTTGAGAAAACAATCATCTTCATTGCCAAACATTGTACTGTTTGAAATAAGCTCATTCGGTTCTAGGAATCAGTTGCATTCCTACAAAGAAGGTTGAGTGCTGCAAGTTCAAACTTTCCTTGTTATTGTAATCTGACAAGATGCCCAACTTAGTAAATTAGCCTCATTTCTAAAGCAGTTTGTTTAGAAAACAAATATCTTCATTACCGAAAACTGTACTATCTGAAATGAACTAGTTCGGATCTAGGAATCACTTGCTTTCCTACGAAGAAGGTTGAGTGCAGCAAGTTCAAACTTTCATAGTTTTGTAATCTAACAAGATGTACAAGTTAGTGGATTCACGTCGTTTCTAAAGTGGTTTCTTTAGAAAACAAACATCTTCAGTACTGAGCACTGTACTGTGTGAAATAAGTTAATTCGCTTCTAGGAATCAGTTTCCTTTCTACGAAGATGGTTGAGTGCACCAAGTTCAAACTTTCCTTGTTAATGTAATCTAAAAAGATGGCCAAGTTAGCAGAATCACCTCATTTGTAAGGTAGTTTGTTGAGAAAAGTAACATATTTATTGCGAACATTGTACTGTGTGACATAAGCTCATTCGGTTCTAGGAATCACTTGCTTTCCTACAAAGAATGGTGAGTGCAGCAAGTTCAAACTTTCCTTGTTAATGTAATGTAAAAGATGCACAATTTATTAGATTTGCCTCATTTCTAAAGTAGTTCCTTTAGAAAAGAAACATCTTCAGTACCGAAAACTGTACTGTGTGAAATAAGTTAATTCGCTTCTAGGAATCAGTTTAATTTCTACGAAAAAGGGTGAGTGCAGCAAGTTCAAACTTTCATAGTTTTGTAATCTAACAAGATGTACAACTTAGTGGATTCGCGTCGTTTCTAAAGTGGTTTCTTTAGAAAACAAACATCTTCAGTACTGAGCACTGTACTGTGTGAAATAAGTTAATTCGGCTTCTAGGAATCAGTTTTCCTTTCTACGAAGATGGTTGAGTGCACCAAGTTCAAACTTTCCTTGTTAATGTAATCTAAAAGATGGCCAAGTTAGCAGAATCACCTCATTTGTAAGGTAGTTTGTTGAGAAAAGTAACATATTTATTGCCGAACATTGTACTGTGTGACATAAGCTCATTCGGTTCTAGGAATCACTTCCTTTCCTACAAAGAATGGTGAGTGCAGCAAGTTCAAACTTTCCTTGTTAATGTAATGTAAAAGATGCACAATTTATTAGATTTGCCTCATTTCTAAAGTAGTTTCTTTAGAAAAGAAACATCTTCAGTCCCGAACACTGTACTGTGTGAAATAAGTTAATTAGCTTCTAGGAATCAGTTTAATTTCTACAAAAAAAGGTTGAGTGCAGCAAGTACAAACTTTATTAGTTTTGTAATCGAACAAGATGTACAAGTTAGTGGATTCGCCTCATTTCTAAAGTACTTTCTTTAGAAAAGAAACATCTTCTTTACCAAACACTGTACTGTGTCAAATAAGTGAATTTGCTTCTAGGAATCAGTTTCCTTTCTACGAAGATGGTTGAGTGCACCAAGTTCAAACTTTCCTTGTTAATGTAATCTAAAAAGATGGCCAAGTTACCAGATTCACCTTATTTGTAAGGTAGTTTGTTGAAAAAATTAACATCTTTTTGCCGAACATTGTACTCTGTGAAAAAAGCTCATTTGGTTCTAGGAATCACTTGCTTTCCTCCAAAGAAGGTTGAGTGCAGCAAGTTCAAACTTTCGTTGTTAATGTAACCAAAAAAATACACAACTTAGTAGATTGGCCTCATTTCTAAAGTAGTTTCTTTAGAAGTGAAACATCTTCAGTACCGAACACTGTACTGTGTGAAATAAGTTAATTCGCCTCTAGGAATCAATTTAATTTCTACAAAGATGGTTGAGTGCAGCAAGTTCCACCTTTCCTCGTTAATGTAATCTCAAAAAGATGTACAAGTTAGAAGATTCGCGTCATTTGTAAAGTAGTTTGTTGAGAAAACAAACATCTCCATTGCCTAACATTGTACTGTGTGAAAAAAGCTCATTCAGTTCTAGAATTCAGTTGCTTTCCTACAAAGACGGTTGAGTGCAACATGTTCAAACTTTCCTTGTTAATGTAATCTAAAAAGATGCACAACTTAGTAAATTGGCCTCATTTCTAAAGTAGTTTCTTTAGAAAAGAAACATCTTCAGAACCTAACACTGTACTGTGTGAAATAAGTGAATTCACTTCTAGGAATCAGTTTAATTTTCTACAAAAAAGGGTGAGTGCAGCAAGTTCGAACTTTATTAGTTTGTGTAATCGAACAATATGTACAAGTTAGTGGATTCGCCTCATTTCTAAAGTAGTTTCCTTAGAAAAGAAACATCTTCAGTACCGAACACTGTACTGTGTGAAATGAGTTAATTCGCTTCTAGGAAACCGTTTAATTTCTACGAAGATGGTTGAGTGCAGCAAGTTGAAACTTTCTGTGTTAATGTAATCTCAAAGGATGGCCAAGTTTGAAGATTCGCCTCATTTGTGAAGTAATTTGTTGAGAAAACAAACATCTTCATTTCCGTACATTGTACTGTGTGAAAAAAGCTCATTCGGTTCTAGAATTCAGTTACTTTCCTACCAAGACGGTTGAGTGCAACAAGTTCAAACTTTCCTTGTTAATGTAATCTAAAAAGATGCACAACTTAGTAGATTGGCCTCATTTCTAACGTAGTTTCTTTAGAAAAGAAACATCTTCAGTACCGAACACTGTACTGTGTGAAATAAGTTAATTCGCCTCTAGGAATCAGTTTTATTTCTCTGAAGATGGTTGAGTGCAGCAAATTCAACCTTTCCTAGTTAATATAATCTCAAAAGATGGCCAAGTTAGAAGATTCGCCTCATTTGTAAAGTAATTCATTGAGAAAAAAACATCTTCATTGCCAAACATTGTAGTGTGTGAAAAAAGCTCATTCGGTTCTAGAATTCAATTGCTTTCCAACAAAGACGGTTGAGTGCACCATGTTCAAACTTTCCTTGTTACTGTAATCTGAAAAGATGCACAACTTAGTAAATTGGCCTCATTTCTAAAGTAGTTTCTTTAGAAAAGAAACATCTTCAGTACCGAACACTTTACTGTGTGAAATAAGTGAATTCGCTTCTAGGAATCAGTTTAATTTCTACGAAGATGGTTGAGTGCAGCAAGTTCAAACTTTCCTTGTTAATGTAATCTAAAAAGATGGCAAAGTTAGTAGATTCCCCTCATTTGTAAAGTAGTTTCTTGAGAAAACAAACGTCTTCATTGCCAAACATTGTACTGTGTGAAATAAGCTCATTCGGTTCTAGAATTCAGTTGCTTTCCTACAAAGACGGTTGAGTGCAAGAAGTTCAAACTTTCCTTGCTAATGTAATCTGAAAAGATGCACAACTTAGTAGATTGGCCTCATTTCTAAAGTAGTTTGTTTAGAAAACAAACATCTTCATTACGAAAACTGTACTATGTGAAATGAGCTACTTCGGTTCTAGGAATCACTTGCTTTCCTCCGAAGAAGGTTGAGTGCAGCAAGTTCACGCTTTCCTAGTTTGTGTAATCTAACAAGATGTACAAGTTAGTGGAGCGCGTCGTTTCTACAGTGGTTTGTTTAGAAAACAAACATCTTCTGTAGTGAGCACTGTACTGTGTGAAATAAGTTATTCGGTTCTAGGAAACAGTTTCCTTTCTACGAAGATGGTTGAGTGCAGCAAGTTCAAACTTTCCTTGTTAATGTAATCTCAAAAGATGGCCAAGTTAGAAGATTCGCCTCATTTGTAAAGCAGTTTGTTGAGAAAACAAACATCTTCATTGCCGAACATTGTACTGTGTGAAAAAAGCTCATTCGGTTCTCGAATTCAGTTGATTTCCTACAAAGACGGTTGAGTGCAACAAGTTCAAACTTTCCTTGTTAATGTAATCTGAAAAGATGCAAAACTTTGTAGATTGGCCTCATTTCTAAAGTAGTTTGTTTAGAAAACAAACATCTTCATTTCCAAACATTGTACTGTGTGAAATAAGCTCATTCGGTTCTAGGAATCAGTTGCTTTCCTACAAAGAAGGTTGAGTGCAGCAAGTTCAAACTTTCCTTGTTAATGTAATCTAAAAAGATGTCCAAGTTAGTAGATTTGCCTCATTTGTAAAGTAGTTTGTTGAGAAAACAAACATCTTCATTGCCGAACATTGTACTGTGTCAAAAAGCTACATAGGATCTAGAATTCAGTAGTTTTCCTATAGAGACGGTTGAGTGCAGAGAGTTCAAACATTCCTTGTTAATGTAATCTAAAAGATGCACAACTTAATGGATTCACCTCATTTCTAAAGTAATTTCTTTAGAAAAGAAATATCTTCAGTATCGAACACTGTACTGTGTGAAATAAGTTAATTGGCTTCTAGGAATCAGTTTAATTTCTACAAAGATGGTTGAGTGCAGCACGTTCAAACGTTCCTAGTTAATGTAATCTCAAAAGATGGCCAAGTTAGCATATTCACCTCATTTGTAAAGTAGTTTGTTGAGAAAACAAACACCTTCATTGCCAAACATTGTACTGTGAGAAATAAGCTCATTCGTTTCTAGGAATCAGTTGCTTTCCTACAAAGAAGGTTGAGTGCAGCAAGTTCAAACTTTCCTTGTTAATGTAATCTAAAAAGATGTCCAAGTTAGTAGAATCGCCTCATTTCTAAAGTAGGGTCTTGAGAAAATCAACCTTCATTGCCAAACATTGTACTTCTTGAAATGACCTAATTCGGTTCTAGGAATTAGTTTACTTTCTACGAAGATATTTGAGTTTTTCAAGTTCAAACTTTCCTTTTTAATGTAATCTAAAAAGATGTCCAAGTTAGCAGATTCACCTCATTTGTAAAGTAGTTTGTAGAGAAAATTAACATCTTTATTGTCGAATATTGTACTGTGTGAAATAAGCTCATTTGGTTCTAGGAATCACTTGCTTTCCTACAAAGAAGGTTGAGTGCAGCAAGTTCAAACTTTCCTTGTGAATGTAATCTAAAAAGTTGCACAACTTAGTAGATTGGCCTCATTTCTAAAGTAGTTTCTTTAGAAAAGAAACATCTTGAGTACCGAACACTGTACTGTGTGAAATAAGTTAATTAAGCTTCTAGGAATCAGTTTAATTTCTACAAAGATGGTTGAGTGCTGCAAGTTCAAACTTTCCTAGTTTGTGTAATCTAACAAGATGTACAAGTTAGTGGATTGGCCTCATTTCTAAAGTAGTTTCTTTAGAAAAGAAACATCTTGAGTACCGAACACTGTGCTGTGTGAAATAAGTTAATTCGCTTCTAGGAATCAGTTTACTTTCTACGAAGATGGTTGAGTTTAGCAAGTTCAAACTTTCATTGTTAATATAATCTACAAAGATGTCATAATTAGTATATTTGCCTCATTGGTAAAGTAGTTTGTTGAGAAAACAAACATCTTCATTGCCGAACATTGTACTGTGTGAAAAATCTAATTTGGTTCTAAAATACAGTTGCTTTCCTACAAAGACGGTTGAGTGCAGCAAGTTCAAACTTTCCTTTTGAATGTAATCTAAAAAAGATGCACAACTTAGTAGATTCGCCTCATTTCTAAAGTAGTTTCTTTAGTAAAGAAACATCTTCAGTACCGAACTCTGTATTGTGTGAAATAAGTTAATTCGCTTCTAGGAATCAGTTTCCTTTCTACGAATATGGTTGAGTTTTGCAAGTTCAAACTTTCCTTGTTAATGTAATCTAAAAGATGTCCAAGTTAGTAGATTCGCCTCATTTCTAAAGTAGTTTCTTCCGAAAACAAGCCTTTATTGCCAAACATTGTACTGTGTGAAATAAGCTTATTCGGTTCTAGGAATCAGTTTACTTTCTACCAGAGATGTTTGAGTTTAGCAAGTTCAAACGTTCCATGTCAATGTCATCTAAAAAGATATCCAACTTAGTAGATTTGCCTCATTGGTAAAGTAGTTTGTTGAGAAAACAAACATCTTCATTGCAGATCATTGTACTGTGTGTAAAAAGCTAATTCGGTTCTAGAATTCAGTTGCTTTCCTACAAAGACGGTTGAGTGCAGAAAGTTCAAAATTTCCTTGTTAACGTAATCTAAAAAGATGCACAACTTAGGAGATTGGCCTCATTTCTGAACTGGTTTCTTTAGTAAAGAAACATCTTCAGTACGAACACTGTACTGCGTGAAATAAGATAATTCGGTTCTAGGAATCAGTTTCCTTTCTAGGAAGATGCTTTAGTTTAGCAAGTTCAAACTTTCCTTGTTAATGTCATCTAAAAAGGTGTCCAAGTTAGTAGATTCGCCTCATTTGTAAAGTAGTGTCTTTAGAAAACAAACCTTCATTGCCAAACATTGTACTCTGTGAAATGAGCTAATTCGGTTCTAGGAATCAGTTTAATTTCTACGAAGAAGGTTGAGTGCAGCAAGTTCAAACTTTCCTTGTTAATGTAATCTAAAAAGATGCAGAACTTAGTGGATTCGCCTCATTTTAAAGTAATTTCTTTAGAAAAGAAACATCTTCAGTACCGAACATTGTACTTTGTGAAATAAGTTAATTGGCTTCTAGTAATCTGTTTCATTTCTAAAAAGGTGGTTGAGTGCAGCAAGTTCAAACGTTGTTTGTTGATGTAATCTAAAAAGATCGCCAAGTTACTAGATTCACCTCATTTGTAAAGTAGTTTGTTGAGAAAACAAACATCTTCATTTCTGAACATTGTTCTGTGTGAAACAAGCCCATTCGGTTATAGGAATCAGTTGCTTTCCTTCAAAGGTTGAGTGCAGCAACTTCAAACTTTCCTTGATAATGTAATCAAAAAGATGCACAACTTAGTGGATTCCCCTCATTTCTAAACGAGTTTCTTTAGAAAAGAAACATCTTCAGTACCGAACACTGTACTGTGTGAAATAAGTTAATTCGCTTCTAGGAATCAGTTTAATTTCTACGAAGACGGTTGTGTGCAGCAAGTTCAAACTTTCCTTGTTAATGTAATCTAAAAAAGATGGCCAAGTTAGTAGATTCGCCTCATTTGTAAAGTAGTTTGTTGAGAAAACAAACATATTCATTGCCAAACATTGTACTGTGTGAAATAAGCTCATTCGGTTCTAGGAATCAGTTGCTTTCCTACAAAGAAGGTTTAGTGCAGCAAGTTCAAACTTTCCTTGTTAATGTAATCTAAAAAAGATGCACAACGTAGTAGATTGGCCTCATTTCTAAAGTAGTTTGTTTAGAAAACAAACATCTTCATTACCGAACACTGTACTATGTGAAATGAGTTAGTTCGGTTGTAGGAATCACTTGCTTTCCTACGAAGAAGGTTGAGTGCAGCAAGTTCAAACTTTCCTAGTTTGTGTAATCTAACAAGATGTACAAGTTAGTGGGTTCGCGTCATTTCTAAGTTAGTTTCTTTAGAAAACAAACATCTTCAGTACCGAACAGTTTACTGTGTGAAATAAGTTAATTCTGTTCTAGGAATCAGTTTCCTTTCTACGAAGATGGTTGAGTTTAGCAAGTTCAAACTTTCCTTTTTAATGTACTCTAAAAAGATGTCCAAGTTAGTAGATTCGCCTCATTTCTAAAGTAGTTTCTTTAGAAAACAAACCTTCATTGCCCAACATTGTACTGTGTGAAGTGAGCTAATTCAGTTCTGGGAATCAGTTTACTTTCTACGAAGATGGTTGAGTGCAGCAAGTTCAAACTTTCCTTTTAATGTAATCTAGAAAGATGTCCATGTTAGTAGATTTGCCTCATTGGTAAAGTAGTGTGTTGAAAAACAAACATCTTCATTGCCGAACATTGTACTGTTTGAAAAAAGCTAATTTGGTTCTAGAATTCAGTTGCTTTCCTAACAAAGTCGGTTGAGTGCAGCAAGTTGAAACTTTCCTTGATAATGTAATCTAAAAAGATGCATAACGTAGTAGATAGGCCTCATTTCTAAAGTAGTTCCTTTAGAAAAGAAACATCTTCAGTACCGAACACTGTACTGTGTGAAATAAGTTAATTAGCTTCTAGGAATCAGTTTAATTTCTACGAAGAAGGTTGAGTGCAGCAAGTTCAAATTTTCCTAATTTGTGTAATCTAACAAGATGTACAAGTTAGTGGATTCGCGTCATTTCTAAAGTGGTTTCTTTAGAAAACAAACATCTTCAGTACTGAACACTGTACTGTGTGAAATAAGTTAATTCGGTTTTAGGAATCAGTTTCCTTTCTACGAAGATGGTTGAGTGCAGCAAGTTCAAACTTTCCTTGTTAATGTAATCTAAAAAGATGGCCAAGTTAGCAGATTCACCTCATTTGTAAAGTAGTTTGTTGAGCAAATTCACATCTTTACTGCCGATCATTGTACTGTGTGAAATAAGCTCATTCGGTTCTAGGAGTCACTTGCTTTCCTACAAAGAAAGTTGAGTGAAGCAAGTTCAAACTTTCCTTGTTAATGTAATCTAAAAAGATGCACAACTTAGTACATTGGCCTCATTTCTAACGTAGTTTCTTTAGAAAAGAAACATCTTCAGTACCGAACACTGTACTGTGTGAAATAAGTTAATTCGCTTCTAGGAATCAGTTTAATTTCTACTAAGACGGTTGAGTGCAGCAAGTTTAAACTTTCCTTGTTAATGTAATCTAAAAAGATGGCCAAGTTAGCAGATTCGGCTCATTTGTAAAGTAGTTTGTTGAGAAAACAGACATCTTCATTGCCGATCATTGTACTGTGTGAAATAAGCTCATTCGGTACTAGGAATCAGTTGCTTTCCTACAAAGAAGGTTGAGTGCAGCAGGTTCAAACTTTCCTTGTTAATGTAATCTGAACAGATGCACAACTTAGTAGATTGGCCTCATTTCTAAAGTAGTTTCTTTAGAAAAGGAACATCTTCAGTACCAAACAGTGTACTGTGTGAAATAAGTTAATTCGCTTCTAGGAATCAGTTTAATTTCTACGAAGAAAGTTTGCCTAGCCAGCGGGGCTTCAACGCGAGCAAGGACCTAGAGAACCTGAAATGAAAGGTACAAGAGACACAAGGAACCGACAGCAAGACAAAAATCTGATCAAGCTGTGTATTTTTATTAATCTCAGGGTGCCATTTATACAGGAGAACAGGGAAGTTTGTCAGCAGCTCAGTTATTACTATAATTATGTTTCAACAGGACCAGGTCTCAGCTCCAAAGCCATAAGATGTTCCACAGGATAAGACCCCAGCCCCAAAGCCATAAGATGTTTCGACAGGACAAGGTCCCAGCCCCAAAGCCATAAGATAACAACTTCCTCATTCTCTATGGGTTACATTGTTCTTTCTCTGTGCGTGGGTGACATTCCAGAACAGACAACTTATCACAAGACAGAATCACTACTCAAGATAGAGGCACTTTTGGTTACCTATTGCCCAATGGTTCCCGACATCTCCTCCCTTTCTATTAGTTTTAGAAGGTGTTTTTGTTGCGGCCAATTTTTGTAAACTTTATTAGGACTCCCAGGGTTCCGTGATGTCACGGTGGGCCTGTAACCAACTGGGGAGCATTGACCTGACTCCTCCCATGGGATTCTTATCCCACCTCTTTTGGCTCTTGGTACCTTTTGGGAGGGAGGCAGAGCCAACACAGAAAGTACGGTGCCAACCTCTATGCAAGTCAGGTTTGACTCTCAGGGAATTCAGAAGCGGTCAAAAAAGGGGGGGACCTTCCCTTGCAATATTTTCTACACCCACGTTGGTGCCCATATTGTACTCACACATTTATGAGCCAATATGCATAGGTCTGTCTCCTATCACGGTTCCTGTTGGAGGAGTCGCTCAGATTATTTTAAGTTTAGACAAGTGCCAATAAGGGAGGAGATGTAGGGTACACCTGCAAACTAGGGCAAAGGTTCGGCACCTAGGCCAGGGGTGGTCGCAGTGGGCGGTCATAAGGCAGGTCTTGGTCTTCAAGGGCCAGGTGATGGTAGTGCACTTGAATTGGTCGTGCTGTGGCTGAATCAATCTGTTCCTTAATAAAGGATGTTAGCTTTTAAACAACCATGAGCCAAAACTTAGTAAGAGGAGTAAGCCAACCAAGGACCTAGGATAGAGGGGGGAGGATTGAGGACAGCCACGGGTGGGAAAAGAACCAACCAGATGTTTCTGTCATGCCTCTATTATTTTTCTTTTCTCCAAGGATTCTCTGACCTTAGCCATACTATCCCTTGTGACACCTGTATGGTCAGTGTAAAAACAGCATTCTTCCCGTAAGTCAGCACATAGTCCCCCTCCTTCAAAAGAAGGAAGTCGAGGCCCCGGCGATTTTGAAGTACCACCTCAGATAAAGAGACTAAGGACTTTTCTAAAGCAGTAATTCCCCTTTCTAGGTTTTGAATGTCCTTATCTAGTGGATTCGCCTCATTTCTAAAGTAGTTTCATTAGAAAAGAAACATCTACAGTACCGAACACTGTACTGTGTGAAATAAGTTAATTCGCTTCTAGGAATCAGTTTAATATCTACGAAGATGGTTGAGTGCAGCAAGTTCAAACTTTCCTTGTTAATGTAATGTGAAAAGATGCACAATTTATTAGATTGGCCTCATTTCTAAAGTAGTTTCTTCAGAAAAGAAACATCTTCAGTACCGAACACTGTACTGTGTGAAATAAGTTAATTCGCTTCTAGGAATCAGTTTAATTTCTACGAAGAAGGTTGAGTGCAGCAAGTTCAAACGTTCCTAGTTTGTGTAATCTAACAAGATGTACAAGTTAGTGGATTCGCCTCATTTTTAAAGTAGTTTCTTTAGAAAAGAAACATCTTCAGTACCCAACACTGTACTGTGTGAAATAAGTGAATTAAGCTTCTAGGAATCAGTTTAATTTCTACGAAGATGGTATTGTGCAGCAAGTTCAAACTTTCGTTGTTAATGTAATCTAAAAAGATTTCAAAGTTAGTAGATTCTCCTCATTTGTAAAGTAGTTATTTTGAAAACAAACATCTTCATTTCCAAACATTGTACTGTGTGAAATAAGCTCATTCGGTTCTAGGAATCATTTGCTTTCCTACAAAGAAGATTGAGTGCAGCAAGTTCAAACGTTCCTTGTGAATGTAATCTGAAAAGATGCACAACTTAGTAAATTGGCCTCACTTCTAAAGTAGTTTGTTTAGAAAACAAACATCTTCATTACCGAAAAAGTGTACTATGTGAAATGAGCTAGTTCGGTTCTAGGAATCACTTGCTTTCCTACGAAGAGGTTGAGTGCAGCAAGTTCAAACTTTCCTAGTTTGTGTAATCTAACAAGATGTACAAGTTAGTGGATTTGCGTCATTTCTAAAGTGGTTTCATTAGAAAACAAACATCTTCAGTACTGAGCACTGTGCTGTGTGAAATAAGTTAATTCAGTTCTAGGAATCAGTTTCCTTTCTACGAAGATGGTTGAGTGCAGCAAGTTCAAACTTTCCTTCTTAATGTAATCTAAAAAGATGGCCAAGTTAGCAGATTCACTTCATTTGTAAGCTAGTTGTTGAGAAAATTAACATCTTTATTTCCGAACATTGTACTGTGTGAAATAAGCTCATTCGGTTCTAGGAATCAATTGATTTCCTACAAAGAAGGTTGAGTGCAGCAAGTTCAAACTTTCCTTGGTAATGTAATCTAAAAGATGCACAACTTAGTAGATTGGCCTAATTTCTAAAGTATTTTCTTTAGAAAAGGAACATCTTCATTACCAAACACTGTACTGTGTGAAATAAGTTAATTCGCTTCTAGGAATCAGTTTAATTTCTACAAAGATGGTTGAGTGCAGCAAGTCCAAACTTTCCTTGTTAATGTAATCTCAAAAGACGGCCAGGTTAGAAGATTCGCCTCATTTGTAAAGTAGTTTGTTGAGAAAACAAACATCTTCATTACCGAACATTGTACTGTGTGAAAAAAGCTCATTCGGTTCTAGAATTCAGTGGCTTTCCACAAAGACAGTTGAGTGCAACAAGTTCAAACTTTCCTTCTTAATGTAATCTAAAAAGATGCACAACTTAGTAGATTGGCGTCATTTCTAAAGTAGTTTCTTTAGAAAAGAAACATCTACAGTACCGAACACTGTACTGTGTGAAATAAGTTAGTTCGTTTCTAGGAATTAGTTTAATTTCTACGAAGAAGGTTGAGTGCAGCAAGTTCAAACTTTCCTAGGTTGTGTAATCTAAGAAGATGTACAAGTTAGTGGATTCGCCTCATTTCTAAAGTAGTTTCTTTAGAAAAGAAACATCTTCAATACCGAACACTGTACTGTGTGAAATAAGTGAATTCGCTTCTAGGAATCAGTTTAATTTCTAAGAAGATGGTTGAGTGCAGCAAGTTCAAACTTTCTTTGTTAATGTAATCTCAAAAGATGGCCAAGTTAGAAGATTCGCCTCATTTGTAAAGGAGTTTGTTGGAAAACAAATATCTTCATTGCCAAACATTGTACTGTTTGAAATAAGCTCATTCGGTTCTAGGAATCAGTTCCTTTCCTACAAAGAAGGTTGAGTGCAGCAAGTTCAAACTTTCCTTGTTAATGTAATCTGAAAAGATGCACAACTTAGTAAATTAGCCTCATTTCTAAAGTAGTTTGTTTAGAAAAAAACATCTTCATTACGAAAACTGTCCTATGTGAAATGAGCTAGTTTGGTTCTAGGAATCACTTGCTCTCCTAAGAAGAAGGGTGAGTGCAGCAAGTTCAAACTTTCCTAGTTTGTGTAATCTAACAGGATGTACAAGTTAGTGGTTTCACGTCATTTCTAAAGTGGTTTCTTTAGAAAACAAACATTTTCAGTACTGAGCACTGTTCTGTGTGAAATAAGTTAATTCGGTTCTAGGAATCAGTTACCTTTCTACGAAGATGGTTGAGTGCAGCAAGTTCAAACTTTCCTTGTTAATGTAATCTAAAAAGATGGCCAAGTTAGCAGATTCACCTCATTTGTAAGGTAGTTTGTTGAGAAAAGTAACATATTTATTGCCGAACATTGTACTGTGTGAAATAAGCTCATTCGGTTCTAGGAATCACTTGCTTTCCTACAAAGAATGTTGAGTGCAGCAAGTTCAAACGTTCCTTTTTAATGTAATGGAAAAAGATGCACAATTTATTAGATTTGCCTCATTTCTAATGTAGTTTCTTTAGAAAAGAAACATCTTCAGTACCGAACACTGTACTGTGTGAAATAAGTTAATTTGTTTCTAGGTAACAGTTTAATTTCTACGTAGATGGTTGAGTGCAGCAAGTAGAAACTTTCCTTGTTAATGTAATCTCCAAAGATGGCCAAGTTAGTACATTCACTTCATTTGTAAAGTGGTTTGTTGACAAAACAAACATCTTCATTGCCAAACATTGTACTGTGTGAAATAAGCTCATTCGGTTCTAGGAATCAGTTGCTTTCCTACAAAGAAGGTTGAGGGCAGCAAGTTCAAACTTTCCTTGTGAATGTAATCTGACAAGATGCACAACTTAGTAAATTGGCCTCACTTCTAAAGTAGTTTGTTTAGAAAAGAAAGATCTTCATTATCAAAAACTGTACTATGTGAAATGAGCTAGGTCGGTTCTAGGAATCACTTGCTTTCCTACAAAGAAGGTTGAGTGCAGCAAGTTCAAACTTTCCTTCGTAATGTAATCTAAAAAGATGCACAACTTAGTAGATTGGCCTCATTTCTAAAGTAGTTTCTTTAGAAAACAAACATCTTCATTACGAACACTGTACTGTGTGAAATAAGTTAATTCGATTCTAGGAATCAGTTTAATTTCTACGAAGATGGTTGAGTGCAGCAAGTTCAAACTTTCCTTGTTAATGTAATCTCAAAAGATGGCCAAGTTAGAAGATTGGCCTCGTTTGTAAAGTAGATTGTTGAGAAAACAAACATCTTCATTACCGTACAATGTACTGTGTGAAAAAAGCTCATTGAGTCTAGAATTCAGTTGCTTTCCTACAAAGACGGTTGAGTGCAACAAGTTCAAACTTTCCTTGTTAATGTAATCTAAAAAGATGCACAACTTAGTAGATTGGCCTCATTTCTAAAGTAGTTTCTTTAGAAAGAAACATCTACAGTATTTAACACTGTACTGTGTGAAGTAAGTTAATTCGCTTCTAGGAATCAGTTTAATTTCTACGAAGATTGTTGAGAGCAGCAAGTTCAAACTTTCCTTGTTAATGTAATGTAAAAAGACGCACAATTTATTTGATTGGCCTCATTTCTAAAGTAGTTTCTTTAGAAAAGATACATCTTCACTACCAAACACTGTACTGTGTGAAATAAGTGAATTTCGCTTCTAGGAATCAGTTTAATTTCTACGAAGATGGTATTGTGCAGCAAGTTCAAACTTTCCTTTTTAATGTAATCTAAAAAAGATTTCAAAGGTAGTAGATTCGCCTCATTTGTAAAGTAGTTTGTTGAGAAAACAAACACCTTCATTACCAAACATTGTACTGTGTGAAAAAGCTCATTCGGTTCTAGGAATCAGTTGATTTCCTACAAAGAAGGTTGAGTGCAGCAAGTTCAAACATTCCTTGTTAATGTAATCTGAAAAGATGCACAACTTAGTAAATTGGCCTCATTTCTAAAGTTGTTTGTTTAGAAAAAAAACATCTTCATTACCGAATACTGTACTATGTCAAATGAGCTAGTTCAGTTCTAGGAATCACTTGCTTTCCCTACGAAAAAGGTTGAGTGCAGTAAGTTCAAATTTTCCTAGTTTGTGTAATCTAACAAGGTGTACAAGTTAGTGGATTCGTGTCATTTCTAAAGTAGTTTCTTTAGAAAACAAACATCTTCAGTACTGAGCACTGTATTGTGTGAAATAAGTTAATTCGGTTCTAGGAATCAGTTTCCTTTCTACGAAGATGGTTGAGTGCAGCAAGTTCAAACTTTCCTTGTTAATGTAATCTAAAAAGATGTCCAAGTTAGCAGATTCACCTCATTTGTAAGATAGTTTGTTGAGAAAAGTAACATCTTTATTTCCGAACATTGTACTGTGTGAAAAAAGCTCATTCGGTTCTAAAATTCAGTTGCTTTCCTACAACGACGGTTGAGTGCAACAAGTTCAAACTTTCCTAGTTAATGTAATCTAAAAAGATGCACAACTTAGTAGATTGGGCTCATTTCTAATGTAGTTTCTTTAGAAAAGAAACATCTTCAGTACCGAACACTGTACTGTGTGAAATAAGTTAATTCGCTTCTAGGAATCAGTTTAATTTCTACGAAGAGGGTTGAGGCAGCAAGTTCAAACTTTCCCAGTTTGTGTAATCTAACAAGATGTACAAGTTAGTGGATTCGCCTCATTTCTAAAGTAGTTTCTTTAGAAAAGAAACATCTTCAATACCGAACACTGTACTGTGTGAAATAAGTGAATTAAGCTTCTAGGAATCAGTTTAATTTCTACGAAGATGGTTGAGTGCAGCAAGTTCAACTTTCCTTGTTAATGTAATCTAAAAAGATGGCAAAGTTTGTAGATTCGCCTCATTTGTAAAGTAGTTTGTTGAGAAAACAAACATCTTCATTT
Source organism: Orientallactaga sibirica (assembly GCA_036365145.1). Taxonomy (NCBI): domain Eukaryota; kingdom Metazoa; phylum Chordata; class Mammalia; order Rodentia; family Dipodidae; genus Orientallactaga; species Orientallactaga sibirica. The sequence goes on from JAEOAD010002715.1 coordinate 272,758, forward strand.
CCATACATTGTCGTGTGTGAAATGAGCTCATTCGGTTCTAGGAATCACTTGCTTTCCTACAAAGAAGGTTGAGTGCAGCATGTTCAAACTTTATTTGTTAATGTAATCTAAAAAGATGCACAACTTAGCAGATTGGCATCATTTCTAAAGTAGTTTGTTCAGAAAACAAACATCTTCATTAATAAAAACTATACTCTGTGAAATGAGCTTGTTCATTTCTAGAAATCCCTTGCTTTCCTACGAAGAAGGTTGAGTGCAGCAAGTTCAAACGTTCTAGCTTGTGTAATCTAACAAGATGTACAAGTTAGTGGATTCGCTTCGTTTCTACAGTGGTTTCTTTAGAAAACAAACATCTTCAGTACTGAGCACTGTATTGTGTGAAATAAGTTAATTCGGTTCTGGGAATCAGTTTCCTTTCTATGAATATGCTTGAGTGCAGCAAGTTCAAACTTTCCTTGTTAATGTAATCTAAAAAGATGGCCACGTTAGCAGATTCACCTCATTTGTAAGGTAGTTTGTTGAGAAAATTAACATTTTTATTGCCGAACATTGTACTGTATGAAATAAGCTCATTCCGTTCTAGGAATCACTTGCTTTCCTACAAAGAAGGTTGAGTGCAGAAATTTCAAACTTTCCTTGGTAATGTAATCTAAAAAGATGCACAACTTAGTAGATTGGCCTCATTTCTAAAGTGGTTTCTTTAGAAAAACAAACTTCTTCAGTACTGAGCACTGTACTGTGTGAAATAAGTTAATTCGGTTCTAGGAATCAGTTTCCTTTCTACGAAGATGGTTGAGTGCAGCAAGTTCAAACTTTCCTTGTTATGTAATCTATAAAGATGGCCAAGTTAGCAGATTCACCTCATTTGTAAGGTAGTTTGTTGAGAAAACTAACATCTTTATTGTCAACATTGTACTGTGTGAAATAAGCTCATTCGGTTCTAGGAATCAGTTTAATTTACTACATAGAAGGTTGAGTGCAGCAAGTTCAAACTTTCCTTGTTAATGTAATGTAAAGGATGCACAATTTATTACATTGGCCTCATTTCTAAAGTAGTTTCTTTAGAAAAGAAACATCTTCAGTCATAAACACTGTACTGTGTGAAATAAGTTAATTCGCTTCTAGGAGTCAGTTTAATTTCTACGAAGATGGTTGAGTGCAGCAAGTTCAAACTTTCCTTGTTAATGTACTCTCAAAAGATGGCAAAGTTAGTAGATTCGCCTCATTTGTAATGTAGTTTGTTGAGAAAACAAACATCTTCATTTCCAAACATTGTACTGTGTGAAATAAGCTGGTTCGGTTCCAGGAATCAGTTGCTTTCCTACAAAGAAGGTTCAGTGCAGCAAGTTCAAACTTTCCTTGTTAATGTATTCTAAAAAGATGGCAAAGTTAGTAGATTCGCTTCATTTGTAAAGTAGTTTGTTGAGAAAACAAACATCTTCATTGCCAAACATTGTACTGTGTGAAATACGCTCATCCGGTTCTAGGAATCAGTTGCTTTCCTACAAAGAAGTTTGAGTGCAGCAAGTTCAAACTTTCCTTGTTAATGTAATCTGAAAAGATGCAAAACTTAGTAAATTGGCCTCATTTCTAAAGTAGTTTGTTTAGAAAACAAACATCTTCATTACCGAAAACTGTACTATGTGAAATGAGCTAGTTCAGTTCTAGGAATCACTTGCATTCCTACAAAGAAGGTTGAGTGCAGCAAGTTCAAACTTTCCTAGTTTGTGTAATCTAACAAGATACAGGTTAGTGGATTCGCTTCATTTCAAAAGGTTTCTTTCAAAAACAAACATCTTCAGTACTGAGCCTGTACTGTGTGAAATAAGTTAATTCCGTTCTAGGAATCAGTTTCCTTTCTAAAGATGGTTATGTGCAGCAAGTTCAAACTTTCGTTCTTAATGTAATCTAAAAGATGGCCAAGTTAGCAGATTCACTCTCTTTTGTAAGGTAGTTTGTTGAGAAAACTAAGATCTTTATTGCGAACATTGTAATTTGTGAAATAAGCTCATTCGGTTCTAGGAATCAGTTGCTTTCCTAAAAAGAAGGTTGAGTGCAGCAAGTTCAAACTTTCCTAGTTAATGTAATGTAAAAAGATGCAGAATTTATTACATTGGCCTCATATCTAAAGTAGTTTCTTTAGAAAGAAACATCTTCAGTACCGAACACTGTAATTTGAAATAAGTTAAGTTCTAGTAATCAGTTTAATTTCTGAAGAAGTGCAGCAAGTTCAAACTTTTAGTTTTGTATAATCTAACAACATTCCCTTTAATTCTAAAGTAGTTTCTTTAGAAAAAAACATCTTCCTTTACTGTGTGAAATAAGTTGTTCAAAAGATGGTTAGTGAATCAGTTCAAACTTTCCTTGTTTGCAAGTTAGCAGATTCCTCATTTGTAAAAGAATTGCTGGTTGAGTAAAGCTCAGTCTAGTTACAAACTTCTCCTTGTTAATGTAAAAAAGATGGCAAAGTTAGTAGATTCTTATTTGTAAAGTAGTTTGTTGAGAAAACAAACATCTTCATTGCCAAACATTGTACTGTGTGAAATAAGCTCATCCGGTTCTAGGAATCAGTTGCTTTTACAAAGAAGGTTGAGTGCAGCAAGTTCAAACTTTTCTTGTTAATGTAATCTGAAAAGGTGCAAAACTTAGTAAATTGGCCTCATTTGAAAGTAGTTTGTTTAGAAAACAAACATCTTCATTACCAAAACTGTACTATGTGAAATGAGCTAGTTCAGTTCTAGGAATCACTTGCATTCCTACAAAGAAGGTTGAGTGCAGCAAGTTCAAACTTTTCCTAGTTTGTGTAATCTAACAAGATGTACAGGTTAGTGGATTCGCTTCATTTCTAAAGTGGTTTCTTTCAAAACAAACATCTTCAGTACTGAGCCTGTACTGTGTGAAATAAGTTAATTCGGTTCTAGAATCAGTTTCCTTTCTACGAAGATGGTTATGTGCAGCAAGTTCAAACTTTCGTTCTTAATGTAATCTACAAAGATGGCCAAGTTAGCAGATTCACCTCTTTTGTAAGGTAGTTTGTTGAGAAAACTAAGATCTTTATTGCCGAACATTGTAATTTGTGAAATAAGCTCATTGGTTCTAGGAATCAGTTGCTTTCCTAAAAAAGAAGGTTGAGTGCAGCAAGTTCAAACTATCCTAGTTAATGTAATGTAAAAGATACAGAATTTATTATATTGGCCTCATATCTAAAGTAGTTTCTTTAGAAAAGAAACATCTTCAGTACCGAACACTGTAATGTCTGAAATAAGTTAATTCGCTTCTAGTAATCAGTTTAATTTATACGTAAAGAATGTTGAGTGCAGCAAGTTCAAACTTTCCTAGTTTGTATAATCTAACAAGATGTACAAAGTAGTGGTTCCCTTTAATTCTAAAGTAGTTTCTTTAGAAAAGAAACATCTTCAGTACCCGAACACTTTACTGTGTGAAATAAGTTAATTCGCTTCTAGGAATCAGTTTAATTTCTACAAAAGATGGTTCAGTGCAGCAAGTTCAAACTTTCCTTGTTAATGTAATGTAAAAAGGTGGCCAAGTTAGCAGATTCACCTCATTTGTAAAGGTAGTTTGTTGAGAAAATAAACATCTTTATTGCTGAAAATTGTACTGTGTGAAATAAGCTCATTCGGTTCTAGGAATCACTTGCTTTCCTACAAAGAAGGTTGAGTGCAGCAAGTTCAAACTCTCCTTGTTAATGTATTCTAAAGAGATGGCAAAGTTAGTAGATTCGCCTCATTTGTAAAGTAGTTTGTTGAGAAAACAAACATCTTCATTGCCAAACATTGTACTGTGTGAAATACGCTCATCCGGTTCTAGGAATCAGTTGCTTTCCTACAAAGAAGGTTGAGTGCAGCAAGTTCAAACTTTCCTTGTTAATGTAATCTGAAAAGGTGCAAAACTTAGTAAATTGGCCTCATTTCTAAAGTAGTTTGTTTAGAAAACAAACATCTTCATTACCGAAAACTGTACTATGTGAAATGAGCTAGTTCAGTTCTAGGAATCACTTGCTTTCCTACAAAGAAGGTTGAGTGCAGCAAGTTCAAACTTTCCTAGTTTGTGTAATCTAACAAGATGTACAGGTTAGTGGATTCGCTTCATTTCTAAAGTGGTTTCTTTCAAAAACAAACATCTTCAGTACTGAGCCTGTACTTTGTGAAATAAGTTAATTCGGTTCTAGGAATCAGTTTCCTTTCTACGAAGATGGTTATGTGCAGCAAGTTCAAACTTTCGTTCTTAATGTAATCTACAAAGATGGCCAAGTTAAAGATTCACCTCTTTTGTAAGGTAGTTTGTTGAGAAAACTAAGATCTTTATTGCCGAACATTGTACTTTGTGAAATAAGCTCATTCGGGTTCTAGGAATCAGTTGCTTTCTAAAAAGAAGGTTGAGTGCAGCAAGTTCAAACTATCCTAGTTAATGTAATGTAAAAAGATACAGAATTTATTATATTGGCCTCATATCTAAAGTAGTTTCTTTAGAAAAGAAACATCTTCAGTACCGAACACTGTAATGTCTGAAATAAGTTAATTCGCTTCTAGGAATCAGTTTAATTTATACAAAGAAGGTTGAGTGCAGCAAGTTCAAACTTTCCTAGTTTGTATAATCTAACAAGATGTACAAAGTAGTGGTTCCTTTTATTTAAAGTAGTTTCTTTAGAAAAGAAACATCTTCAGTACCTAACACTGTACTGTGTGAAATAAGTTAATTCGGTTCTAGGAATCAGTTTAATTTCTACAAAGATGGTTCAGTGCAGCAAGTTCAAACTTTCCTTGTTAATGTACTGTAAAAAGGTGGCCAAGTTAGCAGATTCACCTCATTTGTAAGGTAGTTTGTTGAGAAAATAAACATCTTTATTGTCAAGATTGTACTGTGTGAAATAAGCTATTCGTTCTAGGAATCACTTGCTTTCCTACAAAGAAGGTTGAGTGCAGCAAGTTCAAACTTTACTTGGGAAAGTAATCTAAAAAGATGCACAACTTAGTAGAATGGCCTCATTTCTAAAGTAGTTTCTTTAGAAAAGAAACATCTTCATTACCGAACACTGTACTGTGTGAAATAAGTTAATTCACTTCTAGGAATCAGTTTAATTTCTACAAAGATGGTTCAGTGCAGCAAGTTCAAACTTTCCTTGTTAAAGTAATCTCAAAAGATGGCCAAGTTAGAAGATTCGCCTCATTTGTAAAGTAGTTTGGTGAGAAAAAACAACATCTTCATTACCGAACATTGCACTGTGTGAAAAAGCTCATTCGGTACTACGAATCACTTGCTTTCCTACAAAGACAGTTGAGTGCAACAAGTTCAAACTTTCCCAGAAAATGTAATCTAAAAAGATGCACAACTTAGTAGATTGGCCTCATTTCTAAAGTAGTTTCTTTAGAAAAGAAAGGTCTACATTACCAACACTGTACTGTGTGAAATAAGTGAATTCTATTCTAGGAATCAGTTTAATTTCTACCAAGATGGTTGAGTGCAGCAAGTTCAAACTTTCCTTGTTACTGTAATCTCAAAAGATGGCCAAGTGAGAAGATTCGCCTCATTTGTAAAGTAGTTTGTTGAGAAAACAAACATCTTCATTGCCAAACATTGTACTGTTTGAAATGAGCTCATTCGGTTCTAGGAATCAGTTGCTTTCCTACAAAGAAGGTTGAGTGCAGCAAGTTCAAACTTTCCTTGTTAATATAATCTAAAAATATGCACAACTTAGTAAATTGGCCTCATTTTCTAAAGTAGTTTGTTTAGAAAACAAACATCTTCATTACCAAAACTGTACTATGTGAAATGAGCTGTTCTGGTTCTAGGAATCACTTGCTTTCCTACAAAGAAGGTTGAGTGCAGCAAGTTCAAACTTTCCTAGTTTGTGTAATCTAACAAGGTGTACAAGTTAGTGGATTCGTGTCGTTTCTAAAGTGGTTTTTTAGAATACTAACATCTTCAGTACTGAGTACTGTACTGTGTGAAATAAGTTAATTCGGTTATAGGAAACAGTTTCCTTTCTAAGAAGATGGTTGAGTGCAGCAAGTTCAAACTTTCCTTGTTAATATAATCTAAAAATATGGGCCAAGTTACCAGATTCACCTCATCTGTAAGGTAGTTTGTTGAGAAAAGTAACATCTTTTATTGCTAAACATTGTACTGTGTGAAATAAGCTCATTCGTTCTAGGAATCACTTGCTTTCCTCCAAAGAATGTTGAGTGCAGCAAGTTGAAACTTCCTTTGTTAATGTAATGTAAAAAGATGCACAATTTATTACATTGGCCTCATTTCTAAAGTAGTTCCTTTAGAAAAGGAATATCTTCACTACCGAACACTGTACTGTGTGAAATAAGTGAATTCGCTTCTAGGAATCAGTTTAATTTCTACGAAGAAAGTTGAGTGCAGCAAGTTCAAACTTTCCTAGTTTGTGTAATCTAACACGATGTACAAGTTAGTGGATTCGCCTCATTTCTAAAGTAGTTTCTTTAGAAAAAAAACATCTTCAGTACAGAACACTGTACTGTGTGAAATAAGTGAATTCGCTTCTAGGAATCAGTTTAATTTCTACGAAGATGGTTGAGTGAAGCAAGTTCAAACTTTCCTTGTTAATGTAATTTAAAAGATTTCAAAGTTAGTAGATTCGCCTCATTTGTAAAGTAGTTTGTTGAGAAAAACAAACATCTTCATTTCCAAACATTGTACTGTGTGAAATAAGTGAATTCGCTTCTAGGAATCAGTTTAATTTCTACGAAGAAGGTTGAATGCAGCAAGTTCAAACTTTCCTAGTTTGTGTAATCTAACAAGATGTACAAGTTATTGATTCGCCTCATTTCTAAAGTAGTTTCTTTAGCAAGGAAACATCTTCAGTAATTTAACACTGCACTGTGTGAAATAAGATGATTCGCTTCTAGGAATCAGTTTAATTTCTACAAAGATGGCTGAGTGCAGCAAGTTCAAACTTTACTTGTGAATGTAATCTAAAAAGATTTCAAATTTAGTAGATTCGCCTCATTTAAAGTAGTTTGTTGATAAAACAAACATCTTCATTTCCAAACATTGTACTGTGTGAAATAAGCTCATTTGGTACTAGCAATCATTTGCTTTCCTACAAAGAAGGTTGAGTGCAGCAAGTTCAAACTTTCCTTGTTAATGTAATGTAAAAAGATTCAAAATTTATTTAATTGGCCTCATTTCTAAAGTAGTTTCTTTAGAAAAGAAACATCTTCAGTACCGAACACCATACTGTGTGAAATAAGGAAATTCGGTTCTAGGAATCACTTTAATTTCTACAAAGATGGTTGAGTGCAGCAAGTTCAAACTTTCCTTGTTTGTGTAATCAAAGAAGATGTACAAGTTAGTGGATTCGCCTCATTTCTAAAGTAGTTTCTTTAGAAAAGAAACATCTTGATTGCTGAAGACTGTACTGTGTGAAATAAGCTAATTCGGTTCTAGGAATCAGTTTCATTTCAAAGATGGTTGAGTGCAGCAAGTTCAAACTTTCCTTGTTAATGTAATCTAAAAAGATGTACAAGTTAGCAGATTCACCTCATTTGTAAAGTAGTTTGTTGAGAAAAGTAAAATCTTATTGCCGAACATTGAACTGTGTGAAATAAGGTCATTCGGTTCTAGAAAACACTTGCTTTCCTCCAAAGAAGGTTCAGTGCAGCAAGTTCAAACTTTCCTTGTTAATGTAATCCAAAAAGATGCACAAGTTAGTAGATTGGCCTCATTTCTAAAGTAGTTTCTTTAGAAAACAAACATCTTCATTGCAACACTGTACTGTGTGAAATAATGAATTCGGTTCTAGGAATCAGTTTAATTTCCTACAAAGATGGTTGAGTGCAGCAAGCTCAAACTTTCCTACTTAATGTAATGTAAAAGATGCACAATTTATTAGATTCACCTCATTTCTAAAGTAGTTTCTTTAGAAAAGAAACATCTTCATTACCGAACAATGTACTGTGTGAAATAAGTTAAATCGGTTCTAGGAATCAGTTTAATTTCTACAAAGATGGTTGAGTGCAGCAAGTTCAAACTTTCCTAGTTTGTGTAATCTAACAAGATGTACAAGTTAGTGGATTCGCCTCATTTCTAAAGTAGTTTCTTTAGAAAAGAAACATCTTCAGTACCGAACACTGTAATGTGAAATAAGTGAATTTGGTTCTAGGAATCAGTTTAATTTCTACAAAAGATGTTAGACTGAAGCAAGTTCAAACTATCCTTTTAAAGTAATCTAAAAAGATTGCCCAGTTAGTAGATTCGCCTCATTTTTCAAAGTAGTTTCTTGAGAAAACAAACATCTTCATTGCCAAACATTGTACTGTGTGAAATAAGCTAATTCGGTTCTAGGAATCAGTTGCTTTCCTACAAAAGAGGTTGAGTGCAGCAAGTTCAAACTTTCCTAGTTTGTGTAATCTAACAAGATGTACAAGTTAGTAAATTGTCCTCATTTCTAAAGTAGTTTCTTGAGACAAAACAAACATCTTCATTGCCGAAAATTGTACTGTGTGAAATGAGCTAAGTTAGGTTCTAGGAATCACTTGCTTTCCTACAAAAGAAGGTTGAGTGCAGCAAGTTCAAACTTTCCTAGTTTGTGTAATCTAACAAGATGTACAAGTTAGTGGATTCGCCTCATTTCTAAAGTAGTTTCTTCAGAAAACAAACATCTTCATTGCTGAACATTGTACTGTGTGAAATAAGCTAATTCGGTTCTAGGAATCACTTGCTTTCCTACAAAGAAGGTTGAGTGCAGCAAGTTCAAACTTTCCTAGTTTGTGTAATCTAACAAGATGTACAAGTTAGTAGATTCGCCTCATTTCTAAAGTAGTTTCTTGAGAAAACAAACATCTTCATTGCCGAACATTGTACTGTGTGAAATAAGCTAATTCGGTTCTAGAAATCACTTGCTTTCCTACAAAGAAGGTTGAGTGCAGCAAGTTCAAACTTTCCTAGTTTGTGTAATCTAACAAGATGTACAAGTTAGTAGATTGGCCTCATTTCTAAAGTAGTTTCTTGAGAAAACAAACATCTTCATTGCCGAACATTGTACTGTGTGAAATAAGCTAATTCGGTTCTAGGAATCACTTGCTTTCCTACAAAGATGGTTGAGTGCAGCAAGTTCAAACTTTCCTAGTTTGTGTAATCTAACAAGATGTACAAGTTAGTAGATTCGCCTCATTTCTAAAAAGTAGTTTCTTGAGAAAACAAACATCTTCATTGCAAAACATTGTACTGTGTGAAATAAGCTAATTTGGTTCTAGGAATCATTTGCTTTCCTACAAAGAAGGTTGAGTGCAGCAAGTTCAAACTTTCCTAGTTTGTGTAATCTAACAAGATGTACAAGTTAGTAGATTGGCCTCATTTCTAAAGTAGTTTCTTGAGAAAACAAACATCTTCATTACCGAACATTGTACTGTGTGAAATAAGCTAATTCGGTTCTAGGAATCACTTGCTTTCCTACAAAGATGGTTGAGTGCAGCAAGTTCAAACTTTCCTAGTTTGTGTAATCTAACAAGATGTACAAGTTAGTAGATTGCCTCATTTCTAAAGTAGTTTCTTGAGAAAACAAACATCTTCATTGCCGAACATTGTACTGTGTGAAATAAGCTAATTCGGTTCTAGGAATCACTTGCTTTCCTACAAAGATGGTTGAGTGCAGCAAGTTCAAACTTTCCTAGTTTGTGTAATCTAACAAGATGTACAAGTTAGTAGATTCGCCTCATTTCTAAAGTAGTTTCTTTAGAAAACAAACATCTTCATTGCCGAACATTGTACTGTGTGAAATAAGCTAATTCGGTTCTAGGAATCACTTGCTTTCCTACAAAGATGGTTGAGTGCAGCAAGTTCAAACTTTCCTAGTTTGTGTAATCTAACAAGATGTACAAGTTAGTAGATTCGCCTCATTTCTAAAGTAGTTTCTTGAGAAAACAAACATCTTCATTGCTGAACATTGTACTGTGTGAAATAAGCTAATTCGGTTCTAGGAATCACTTGCTTTCCTACAAAGAAGGTTGAGTGCAGCAAGTTCAAACTTTCCTAGTTTGTGTAATCTAACAAGATGTACAAGTTAGTAGATTCGCCTCATTTCTAAAGTAGTTTCTTGAGAAAACAAACATCTTCATTGCGAACATTGTACTGTGTGAAATAAGCTAATTCGGTTCTAGGAATCACTTGCTTTCCTACAAAGAAGGTTGAGTGCAGCAAGTTCAAACTTTCCTAGTTTGTGTAATCTAACAAGATGTACAAGTTAGTAGATTCGCCTCATTTCTAAAGTAGTTTCTTGAGAAAACAAACATCTTCATTGCGAACATTGTACTGTGTGAAATAAGCTAATTCGGTTCTAGGAATCACTTGCTTTCCTACAAAGAAGGTTGAGTGCAGCAAGTTCAAACTTTCCTAGTTTGTGTAATCTAACAAGATGTACAAGTTAGTAGATTGGCCTCATTTCTAAAGTAGTTTCTTGAGAAAACAAACATCTTCATTGCCGAACATTGTACTGTGTGAAATAAGCTAATTCGGTTCTAGGAATCACTTGCTTTCCTACAAAGAAGGTTGAGTGCAGCAAGTTCAAACTTTCCTAGTTTGTGTAATCTAACAAGATGTACAAGTTAGTAGATTCGCCTCATTTCTAAAGTAGTTTCTTGAGAAAACAAACATCTTCATTGCGAACATTGTACTGTGTGAAATAAGCTAATTCGGTTCTAGGAATCACTTGCTTTCCTACAAAGAAGGTTGAGTGCAGCAAGTTCAAACTTTCCTAGTTTGTGTAATCTAACAAGATGTACAAGTTAGTAGATTCGCCTCATTTCTAAAGTAGTTTCTTGAGAAAACAAACATCTTCATTGCCGAACATTGTACTGTGTGAAATAAGCTAATTCGGTTCTAGGAATCACTTGCTTTCCTACAAAGAAGGTTGAGTGCAGCAAGTTCAAACTTTCCTAGTTTGTGTAATCTAACAAGATGTACAAGTTAGTAGATTCGCCTCATTTCTAAAGTAGTTTCTTGAGAAAACAAACATCTTCATTGCCGAACATTGTACTGTGTGAAATAAGCTAATTCGGTTCTAGGAATCACTTGCTTTCCTACAAAGAAGGTTGAGTGCAGCAAGTTCAAACTTTCCCTAGTTTGTGTAATCTAACAAGATGTACAAGTTAGTAGATTCGCCTCATTTCTAAAGTAGTTTCTTGAGAAAACAAACATCTTCATTGCTGAACATTGTACTGTGTGAAATAAGCTAATTCGGTTCTAGGAATCACTTGCTTTCCTACAAAGAAGGTTGAGTGCAGCAAGTTCAAACTTTCCTAGTTTGTGTAATCTAACAAGATGTACAAGTTAGTAGATTCGCCTCATTTCTAAAGTAGTTTCTTGAAAACAAACATCTTCATTGCGAACATTGTACTGTGTGAAATAAGCTAATTCGGTTCTAGGAATCACTTGCTTTCCTACAAAGAAGGTTGAGTGCAGCAAGTTCAAACTTTCCTAGTTTGTGTAATCTAACAAGATGTACAAGTTAGTAGATTCGCCTCATTTCTAAAGTAGTTTCTTGAGAAAACAAACATCTTCATTGCGAACATTGTACTGTGTGAAATAAGCTAATTCGGTTCTAGGAATCACTTGCTTTCCTACAAAGAAGGTTGAGTGCAGCAAGTTCAAACTTTCCTAGTTTGTGTAATCTAACAAGATGTACAAGTTAGTAGATTCGCCTCATTTCTAAAGTAGTTTCTTGAGAAAACAAACATCTTCATTGCCCGAACATTGTACTGTGTGAAATAAGCTAATTCGGTTCTAGGAATCACTTGCTTTCCTACAAAGAAGGTTGAGTGCAGCAAGTTCAAACTTTCCTAGTTTGTGTAATCTAACAAGATGTACAAGTTAGTAGATTCGCCTCATTTCTAAAGTAGTTTCTTGAGAAAACAAACATCTTCATTGCGAACATTGTACTGTGTGAAATAAGCTAATTCGGTTCTAGGAATCACTTGCTTTCCTACAAAGAAGGTTGAGTGCAGCAAGTTCAAACTTTCCTAGTTTGTGTAATCTAACAAGATGTACAAGTTAGTAGATTCGCCTCATTTCTAAAGTAGTTTCTTGAGAAAACAAACATCTTCATTGCGAACATTGTACTGTGTGAAATAAGCTAATTGGTTCTAGGAATCACTTGCTTTCCTACAAAGAAAGGTTGAGTGCAGCAAGTTCAAACTTTCTAGTTTGTGTAATCTAACAAGATGTACAAGTTAGTAGATTCGCCTCATTTCTAAAGTAGTTTCTTGAGAAAACAAACATCTTCATTGCGAACATTGTACTGTGTGAAATAAGCTAATTCGGTTCTAGGAATCACTTGCTTTCCTACAAAGAAGGTTGAGTGCAGCAAGTTCAAACTTTCCTAGTTTGTGTAATCTAACAAGATGTACAAGTTAGTAGATTCGCCTCATTTCTAAAGTAGTTTCTTGAGAAAACAAACATCTTCATTGCCGAACATTGTACTGTGTGAAATAAGCTAATTCGGTTCTAGGAATCACTTGCTTTCCTACAAGAAGGTTGAGTGCAGCAAGTTCAAACTTTCCTAGTTTGTGTAATCTAACAAGATGTACAAGTTAGTAGATTCGCCTCATTTCTAAAGTAGTTTCTTGAGAAAACAAACATCTTCATTGCCGAACATTGTACTGTGTGAAATAAGCTAATTCGGTTCTAGGAATCACTTGCTTTCCTACAAAGAAGGTTGAGTGCAGCAAGTTCAAACTTTCCTAGTTTGTGTAATCTAACAAGATGTACAAGTTAGTAGATTCGCCTCATTTCTAAAGTAGTTTCTTGAGAAAACAAACATCTTCATTGCCGAACATTGTACTGTGTGAAATAAGCTAATTCGGTTCTAGGAATCACTTGCTTTCCTACAAAGAAGGTTGAGTGCAGCAAGTTCAAACTTTCCTAGTTTGTGTAATCTAACAAGATGTACAAGTTAGTAGATTCGCCTCATTTCTAAAGTAGTTTCTTGAGAAAACAAACATCTTCATTGCCGAACATTGTACTGTGTGAAATAAGCTAATTCGGTTCTAGGAATCACTTGCTTTCCTACAAAGAAGGTTGAGTGCAGCAAGTTCAAACTTTCCTAGTTTGTGTAATCTAACAAGATGTACAAGTTAGTAGATTCGCCTCATTTCTAAAGTAGTTTCTTGAGAAAACAAACATCTTCATTGCGAACATTGTACTGTGTGAAATAAGCTAATTCGGTTCTAGGAATCACTTGCTTTCCTACAAAGAAGGTTGAGTGCAGCAAGTTCAAACTTTCCTAGTTTGTGTAATCTAACAAGATGTACAAGTTAGTAGATTCGCCTCATTTCTAAAGTAGTTTCTTGAGAAAACAAACATCTTCATTGCCGAACATTGTACTGTGTGAAATAAGCTAATTCGGTTCTAGGAATCACTTGCTTTCCTACAAAGAAGGTTGAGTGCAGCAAGTTCAAACTTTCCTAGTTTGTGTAATCTAACAAGATGTACAAGTTAGTAGATTCGCCTCATTTCTAAAGTAGTTTCTTGAGAAAACAAACATCTTCATTGCCGAACATTGTACTGTGTGAAATAAGCTAATTCGGTTCTAGGAATCACTTGCTTTCCTACAAAGAAGGTTGAGTGCAGCAAGTTCAAACTTTCTAGTTTGTGTAATCTAACAAGATGTACAAGTTAGTAGATTCGCCTCATTTCTAAAGTAGTTTCTTGAAAACAAACAGTAGTTTCTTCATCTTCCGAACATTGTACTGTGTGAAATAAGCTAATTCGGTTCTAGGAATCACTTGCTTTCCTACAAAGAAGGTTGAGTGCAGCAAGTTCAAACTTTCCTAGTTTGTGTAATCTAACAAGATGTACAAGTTAGTAGATTCGCCTCATTTCTAAAGTAGTTTCTTGAGAAAACAAACATCTTCATTGCGAACATTGTACTGTGTGAAATAAGCTAATTCGGTTCTAGGAATCACTTGCTTTCCTACAAAGAAGGTTGAGTGCAGCAAGTTCAAACTTTCCTAGTTTGTGTAATCTAACAAGATGTACAAGTTAGTAGATTCGCCTCATTTCTAAAGTAGTTTCTTGAAAACAAACATCTTCATTGCGAACATTGTACTGTGTGAAATAAGCTAATTCGGTTCTAGGAATCACTTGCTTTCCTACAAAGAAGGTTGAGTGCAGCAAGTTCAAACTTTCCTAGTTTGTGTAATCTAACAAGATGTACAAGTTAGTAGATTCGCCTCATTTCTAAAGTAGTTTCTTGAGAAAACAAACATCTTCATTGCCGAACATTGTACTGTGTGAAATAAGCTAATTCGGTTCTAGGAATCACTTGCTTTCCTACAAAGAAGGTTGAGTGCAGCAAGTTCAAACTTTCCTAGTTTGTGTAATCTAACAAGATGTACAAGTTAGTAGATTCGCCTCATTTCTAAAGTAGTTTCTTGAAAA